>CAMAOD020000185.1:312500-337500 GCA_945859595.2 Megachile willughbiella | reverse complement strand
TGTCTCTGTCTCTGTCTCTGTCTCTGTCTCTGTCTCTGTCTCTGTCTCTGTCTCGGTCTCTGTCTCTGCCGCTGTCTCTGTCTCTGTCTCTGTCTCTCTCTCTGTCTCTGTTTCTGTCTCTTCCTCTCTCTCTGTCTCTGTCTCTGTCTCTGTCTCTGTCTCTGTCTCTGCCTCTGTCTCTGTCCCCGTATCTGTCTCTGTCTCTGTTTCTGTCTCTGTCTCTGTCTCAGTCCCTGTCTCTGTCTCTGTGTCTATCTCTGCCTCTAACTCTGTCGCGGTCCCTGTCTATGTCTCTTTCTCTGTCTCTGTCTCTGTCTCTGTCTCTGTCTCTGTCTCTGTCTCTGTCTCTGTCTCTGTCTCTGTCTCTGTCTCTGTCTCTGTCTCTGTCTCTGTCTCTGTCTCTGCCTCTGTCACCGTCCCTGTCTCTGTCTCGGTCTTTGTCTCTGTCTCTGTCTCTGTCTCTGTCTCTGTCTCTGTCTCTGTATCTGTCTCTGTCTCTGCCTCTGTCGCTGTCTCTCCCCCTGTCTCTGTCACCGTATCTGTCCATGGCTCTGTCTCTGCCTCTGTCACCGTCTCTGTCCCTGGCTCTGTCTCTGCCTCTGTCACCGTCCCTGTCTCTGTCTCGGTCTTTGTCTCTGTCTCTGTCTCTGTCTCTGTCTCTGTCTCTGTCTCTGTCTCTGTCTCTGTCTCTGTCTCTGTCTCTGTCTCTGTCTCTGTCTCTGTCTCTGTCTCTATCTCTGTCTCCGTCTCTATCTCTGTCCCTGTCTCTGTCTGAGACTCTGCCTCTGTCTCTGTCTCCGTCTCTGTCTCTGTCTCTGTCTCTGTCTCTGTCTCGGTCTTTGTCTCCGTCTCTGTCTCTGTCTCTGTCTCTGTCTCTGTCTCTGTCTCTGTCTCTCTCTGTGTCTCTGTCTCTGTCTCTGTCTCTGTCTCTGCCGCTGTCTCTGTCTCTGTCTCTGTCTCTGTCTCTGTCTCTGCCGCTGTCTCTGTCTCTGTCTCCGTCTCTGTCCCTCTCTCTATCTCTGTCTCTGTCTCTGCCTCTGTCTCTGTCTCTGTCTCTGTCTCTGTCTCTGTCTCTGACTCTGTCTCTGTCTCTGTCTCTGTCCCCGTATCTGTCTCTGTCTCTGTTTCTGTCTCTGTCTCTGTCGCTGTCTCTCCCTCTGTCTCTGTGTCCGTCTCTGTCCCTGGCTCTGTCTCTGCCACTGTCTCCGTCTCTGTCCCTGTCTCGGTCTTTGTCTCCGTCTCTGTCTCTGTCTCTGTCTCTGTCTCTGTCTCTGTTTCTGTCTCTGTCGCTGTCTGTATCTCTGTCTCTGTCTCCGTCTCTGTCTCTGCCGCTGTCTCTGTCTCTGTCTCAGTCTCTGTCTCTGTGTGCGTCTCTGTCTCTGTCTCTGTCTCTGCCTCTGTCTCTGTCCCCGTATCTGTCTCTGTCTCTGTTTCTGTCTCTGTCTCAGTCTCTGTCTCTGTCTCTGTGTCTATCTCTGCCTCTGACTCTGTCGCGGTCCCTGTCTATGTCTCTGTCTCTGTCTCTGTCTCCGTCTGCGTCTCTGTCTCTGTCTCCGTCTCCGTCCCAGTCTCTGTCTCTGTCTCCGTCTCTGTCCCTGGCTCTGTCTCTGCCTCTGTCACCGTCTCTGTCTCTGTCTCGGTCTTTGTCTCTGTCTCTGTCTCTGTCTCTGTCTCTCTCTCTGTCTGAGACTCTGCCTCTGTCTCTGTCTCTCTCTCTCTCTCTGTCTCTGTCTCTGTCTCTATCTCTGTCTCTGTCTCAGTCTCTGTCTCTGTGTGCGTCTCTGTCTCTGTCTCTGTCTCTGCCTCTGTCTCTGTCCCCGTATCTGTCTCTGTCTCTCTCTCTGTCTCTGTCTCTGTCCCCGTATCTGTCTCTGTCTCGGTCTTTGTCTCCGTCTCTGTCTCCGTTTCTGTCTCTGACTGCGTCTCTATCTCCGTCTCTGTCTCTGTCTCTGCCTCTGTCTCTGGCTCTGTCTCTGTCTCTGTCTCTGTCTCTGTCTCTGTCTCTGTCTCTGTCTCTGTCTCTGTCTCTGCCTCTGTCCCTGTCTCTGTCTCTGTCGCTGTCTCTCCCTCTGTCTCTGTCACCGTCTCTGTCCCTGGCTCTGTCTCTGCCTCTGTCACCGTCTCTGTCTCTGTCTCGGTCTTTGTCTCTGTCTCTGTCTCTGTCTCTGCCTCTGTCTCTGTCTCCGTCTCTGTCTCTGTCTCTGTCTCTGTCTCTGTCTCTGTCTGTGTCTCTGTCTCTGTCTGCCTCTGTCTCCGTCTCTGTCTCTGTCTCGGTCTTTGTGTCCGTCTCTGTCTCCGTTTCTGTCTCTGACTCTGTCTCTATCTCGGTCTCTGTCTCTGTCTCTGCTTCTGCCTCTGTCTCTGTCTCTGTCTCTGTCTCTGTCTCTGTCTCTGTCTCTGTCTCTGTCTCTGTCTCTGTCTCGGTCTCTGTCTCTGCCGCTGTCTCTGTCTCTGTCTCTGTCTCTCTCTCTGTCTCTGTTTCTGTCTCTTCCTCTCTCTCTGTCTCTGTCTCTGTCTCTGTCCCCGTATCTGTCTCTGTCTCTGTTTCTGTCTCTGTCACTGTCGCTGCATCTCCCTCTGTCTCTGTCTCCGTCTCTGTCCCTGGCTCTGTCTCTGCCACTGTGTCCGTCTCTGTCCCTGTCTCGGTCCTTGTCTCCGTCTCTGTCTCTGTCTCTGTCTCTATCTCCGTCTCTGTCTCAGACTCTGCCTCTGTCTCTGTCTCCGTCTCTGTCTCTTTCTCTGTCTCTGTCTCTGTCTCTGTCTGTGTCTCTGTCTCTGTCTGCCTCTGTCTCCGTCTCTGTCTCTGTCTCGGTCTTTGTCTCCGTCTCTGTCTCCGTTTCTGTCTCTGACTCTGTCTCTGCCTCTGTCTCTGTCTCTGTCTCTGTCTCTGTCTCTGTCTCTGTCTCTGTCTCTGTCTCTGTCTCTGTCTCTGTCTCTGTCTCTGTCTCTGTCTCTGTCTCTGTCTCTGTCTCTGTCTCTGTCTCTGTCTCTGTCTCTGCCTCTGTCTCTGTCTCTGTCTCTGTCGCTATCTCTCCCTCTGTCTCTGTCACCGTCACTGTCTCTGTCTCTGTCTCTGTCTCTGTCTCGGTCTCTGTCTCTGCCGCTGTCTCTGTCTCTGTCTCTGTCTCTCTCTCTGTCTCTGTTTCTGTCTCTTCCTCTCTCTCTGTCTCTGTCTCTGTCTCTGTCTCTGTCTCTGTCTCTGTCCCCGTATCTGTCTCTGTCTCTGTTTCTGTCTCTGTCACTGTCGCTGCATCTCCCTCTGTCTCTGTCTCCGTCTCTGTCCCTGGCTCTGTCTCTGCCACTGTGTCCGTCTCTGTCCCTGTCTCGGTCTTTGTCTCTGTCTCTGTCTCTGTCTCTGTCTCTGTCTCTGTTTCTGTCTCTGTCTCTGTCTGTATCTCTGTCTCTGTCTCCGTCTCTGTCTCTGCCGCCGTCTCTGTCTCTGTCCCAGTCTCTGTCTCTGTGTGCGTCTCTGTCTCTGTCTCTGTCTCTGCCTCTGTCTCTGTCCCCGTATCTGTCTCTGTCTCTGTTTCTGTCTCTGTCTCAGTCTCTGTCTCTGTCTCTGTGTCTATCTCTGCCTCTAACTCTGTCGCGGTCCCTGTCTATGTCTCTGTCTCTGTCTCTGTCTCCGTCTGCGCCTCTGTCTCTGTCTCCGTCTCGGTCCCAGTCTCTGTCTCTGTCTCCGTCTCTGTCCCTCGCTCTGTCTCTGCCTCTGTCACCGTCTCTGTCTCTGTCTCGGTCTTTCTCTCTGTCTCTGTCTCTGTCTCTGTCTCTGTCTCTGTCTCAGACTCTGCCTCTGTCTCTGTCTCCGTCTCTGTCTCTGCCTCTGTCTCTGTCTCTGTCTCTGTCGCTGTCTCTCCCTCTGTCTCTGTCACCGTCTCTGTCCCTGCCTCTGTCTCTGCCTCTGTCACCGTCTCTGTCTCTGTCTCGGTCTTTGTCTCTGTCTCTGTCTCTGTCTCTGTCTCTGTCTCTGTCTCTGTCTCTGTCTCTGTCTCTGTCTCTGTCTCTGTCTCGGTCTCTGTCTCTGCCGCTGTCTCTGTCTCTGTCTCTGTCTCTCTCTCTGTCTCTGTTTCTGTCTCTTCCTCTCTCTCTGTCTCTGTCTCTGTCTCTGTCTCTGTCACTGTCTCTGTCTCTGTCTCTGTCCCCGTATCTGTCTCTGTCTCTGTTTCTGTCTCTGTCACTGTCGCTGCATCTCCCTCTGTCTCTGTCTCCGTCTCTGTCCCTGGCTCTGTCTCTGCCACTGTGTCCGTCTCTGTCCCTGTCTCGGCCTTTGTCTCCGTCTCTGTCTCTGTCTCTGTCTCTGTCTCTGTTTCTGTCTCTGTCTCTGTCTGTATCTCTGTCTCTGTCTCCGTCTCTGTCTCTGCCGCCGTCTCTGTCTCTGTCCCAGTCTCTGTCTCTGTGTGCGTCTCTGTCTCTGTCTCTGTCTCTGCCTCTGTCTCTGTCCCCGTATCTGTCTCTGCCTCTGTTTCTGTCTCTGTCTCAGTCTCTGTCTCTGTCTCTGTGTCTATCTCTGCCTCTAACTCTGTCGCGGTCCCTGTCTATGTCTCTGTCTCTGTCTCTGTCTCCGTCTGCGCCTCTGTCTCTGTCTCCGTCTCGGTCCCAGTCTCTGTCTCTGTCTCCGTCTCTGTCCCTGGCTCTGTCTCTGCCTCTGTCACCGTCTCTGCCTCTGTCTCGGTCTTTCTCTCTGTCTCTGTCTCTGTCTCTGTCTCTGTCTCTGTCTCTGTCTCTGTCTCTGTCTCGGTCACTGTCTCTGCCGCTGTCTCTGTCTCTGTCTCTGTCTCTCTCTCTGTCTCTGTTTCTGTCTCTTCCTCTCTCTCTGTCTCTGTCTCTGTCTCTGTCTCTGTCTCTGTCTCTGTCCCCGTATCTGTCTCTGTCTCTGTTTCTGTCTCTGTCACTGTCGCTGCATCTCCCTCTGTCTCTGTCTCCGTCTCTGTCCCTGGCTCTGCCTCTGCCACTGTGTCCGTCTCTGTCCCTGTCTCGGTCTTTGTCTCCGTCTCTGTCTCTGTCTCTGTCTCTGTTTCTGTCTCTGTCTCTGTCTGTATCTCTGTCTCTGTCTCCGTCTCTGACTCTGCCGCCGTCTCTGTCTCTGTCCCAGTCTCTGTCTCTGTGTGCGTCTCTGTCTCTGTCTCTGTCTCTGCCTCTGTCTCTGTCCCCGTATCTGTCTCTGTCTCTGTTTCTGTCTCTGTCTCAGTCTCTGTCTCTGTCTCAGACTCTGCCTCTGTCTCTGTCTCCGTCTCTGTCTCTTTCTCTGTCTCTGTCTCTGTCTCTGTCTCAGACACTGCCTCTGTCTCTGTCTCTGTCTCTCTCTCTGTCTCTGTCTCTCTCTCTGTCTCTGTCTCTCTCTCTGTCCCTGTCTCTGTCTGAGACTCTGCTTCTGTCTCTGTCTCCGTCTCTGTCTCTGTCTCTGTCTCGGTCTTTGCCTCCGTCTATGTCTCTGTCTCTGTCTCTGTCTCTGTCTCTGTCTCTGTCTCTGTCTGTGTCTCTGTCTCTGTATCCGTCTCTGTCTCTGCCGGTGTCTCTGTCTCTGTCTCTGTCTCGGTCTCTGTCTCTGCCGCTGTCTCTGTCTCTGTCTCTGTCTCTGTCTCTCTCTCTGTCTCTGTCTCTGTCTCTTCCTCTCTCTCTGTCTCTGTCTCTGTCTCTGTCTCTGTCTCTGTCTCTGTCTCTGTCTCTGTCTCTGTCTCTGTCCCCGTATCTGTCTCTGTCTCTGTTTCTGTCTCTGTCACTGTCGCTGTCTCTCCCTCTGTCTCTGTCTCCGTCTCTGTCCCTGGCTCTGTCTCTGCCACTGTGTCCGTCTCTGTCCCTGTCTCGGTCTTTGTCTCCGTCTCTGTCTCTGTCTCTGTCTCTGTCTCTGTTTCTGTCTCTGTCTCGGTCTTTGTCTCTGTCTCTGTCTCTGTCTCTGCCTCTGTCTCTATCTCTGTCCCTGTCTCTGTCTGAGACTCTGCCTCTGCCTCTGTCTCTGTCTCTGTCTCTGTCTCTGTCTCTGTCTCTGTCTCTGTCTCTGTCTCTGTCTCTGTCTCTGTCTCTGTCTCTGTCTCTGTCTCTGTCTCTGTCTCTGTCTCTGTCTCTGTCTCTGTCTCTGTCTCTGCCACTGTCTCCGTCTCTGTCTCTGTCTCGGTCTTTGTCTCCGTCTCTGTCTCCGTTTCTGTCTCTGTTTCTGTCTCTATCTCCGTCTCTGTCTCTGTTTCTGCCTCTGTCTCTGTCTCTGTCTCTGTCTCTGTCTCTGCCTCCGTCTCTGTCTCTGCCTCTGTCTCTGTCTCTGTCTCTGTCTCCGTCTGCGTCTCTGTCTCTGTCTCCGTCTCCGTCCCAGTCTCTGTTCCTGTCTCCGTCTCTGTCCCTGGCTCTGTCTCTGCCTCTGTCACCGTCCCTGTCTCTGTCTCGGTCTTTGTCTCTGTCTCTGTCTCTGTCTCTGTCTCTGTCTCTGTCTCTGTCTCTGCCTCTGTCGCTGTCTCTCCTTCTGTCTCTGTCACCGTCTCTGTCCATGGCTCTGTCTCTGCCTCTGTCACCGTCTCTGTCTCTGTCTCGGTCTTTGTCTCTGTCTCTGTCACTGTCTCTGCCTCTGTCTCTATCTCTGTCCCTGTCTCTGTCTGAGACTCTGCCTCTGTCTCTGTCTCTGTCTCTGCCTCTGTCTCCGTCTCTGTCTCTGTCTCGGTCTTTGTCTCTGCCTCTGTCTCCGTCTCTGCCTCTGTCTCTGTCTCTGCCTCTGTCGCTGTCTCTCCCTCTGTCTCTGTCACCGTCTCTGTCCCTGTCTCTGTCTCTGCCTCTGTCTCTGTCTCCGTCTCTGTCTCCCTCTCTGTCTCTGTCTCTGTCTCTGCCTCTGTCTCTGTCTCTGTCTCTGTCTCTGTCCCCGTATCTGTCTCTGTCTCTGTTTCTGCCTCTGTCTCTGTCGCTGTCTCTCCCTCTGCCTCTGTCACCGTCTCTGTCCCTGGCTCTGTCTCTGCCTCTGTCTCTGTCCCCGTATCTGTCTCTGTCTCTGTTTCTGTCTCTGTCTCTGTCTCTGCCTCTGTCGCTGTCTCTCCCTCTGTCTCTGTCACCGTCTCTGTCCCTGGCTCTGTCTCTGCCTCTGTCACCGTCTCTGTCTCTGTCTCTGTCTCGGTCTTTGTCTCCGTCTCTGTCGCTGGCTCTGTCTCTGCCTCTGTCACCGTCTCTGTCTCTGTCTCGGTCTTTGTCTCTGTCTCTGTCTCTGTCTCTGTCTCTGCCTCTGTCTCTATCTCTGTCCCTGTCTCTGTCTGAGACTCTGCCTCTGCCTCTGTCTCTGTCTCTGTCTCTGTCTCTGTCTCTGTCTCTGTCTCTGTCTCTGTCTCTGTCTCTGTCTCTGTCTCTGTCTCTGTCTCTGTCTCTGTCTCTGTCTCTGTCTCTGTCTCTGTCTCTGTCTCTGTCTCTGTCTCTGTCTCTGTCTCTGTCTCTGTCTCTGTCTCTGCCTCTGTCACCGTCCCTGTCTCTGTCTCGGTCTTTGTCTCTGTCTCTGTCTCTGTCTCTGTCTCTGTCTCTGTCTCTGTCTCTGTCTCTGTCTCTGCCTCTGTCGCTGTCTCTCCCCCTGTCTGGCACCGTCTCTGTCCATGGCTCTGTCTCTGCCTCTGTCACCGTCTCTGTCCCTGGCTCTGTCTCTGCCTCTGTCACCGTCCCTGTCTCTGTCTCGGTCTTTGTCTCTGTCTCTGTCTCTGTCTCTGTCTCTGTCTCTGTCTCTGTCTCTGTCTCTGTCTCTGTCTCTGTCTCTATCTCTGTCTCCGTCTCTATCTCTGTCCCTGTCTCTGTCTGAGACTCTGCCTCTGTCTCTGTCTCCGTCTCTGTCTCTGTCTCTGTCTCTGTCTCGGTCTTTGTCTCCGTCTCTGTCTCTGTCTCTGTCTCTGTCTCTGTCTCTGTCTCTGCCGCTGTCTCTGTCTCTGTCTCTGTCTCTGTCCCTCTCTCTATCTCTGTCTCTGTCTCTGCTTCTGTCTCTGTCTCTGTCTCTGTCTCTGTCTCTGTCTCTGTCTCTGTCTCTGTCTCTGTCTGTGTCCCCGTATCTGTCTCTGTCTCTGTTTCTGTCTCTGTCTCTGTCGCTGTCTCTCCCTCTGTCTCTGTGTCCGTCTCTGTCCCTGGCTCTGTCTCTGCCACTGTCTCCGTCTCTGTCCCTGTCTCGGTCTTTGTCTCCGTCTCTGTCTCTGTCTCTGTCTCTGTCTCTGTTTCTGTCTCTGTCGCTGTCTGTATCTCCGTCTCTGTCTCCGTCTCTGTCTCTGCCGCTGTCTCTGTCTCTGTCTCAGTCTCTGTCTCTGTGTGCGTCTCTGTCTCTGTCTCTGTCTCTGCCTCTGTCTCTGTCCCCGTATCTGTCTCTGTCTCTGTCTCTGTTTCTGTCTCTGTCTCCGTCTCTGTCTCCGTTTCTGTCTCTGACTCTGTCTCTATCTCCGTCTCTGTCTCTGTCCCTGCCTCTGTCTCTGGCTCTGTCTCTGTCTCTGTCTCTGTCTCTGTCTCTGTCTCTGTCTCTGTCTCTGTCTCTGTCTCTGTCTCTGCCTCTGTCTCTGTCTCTGTCTCTGTCGCTGTCTCTCCCTCTGTCTCTGTCACCGTCTCTGTCCCTGGCTCTGTCTCTGCCTCTGTCACCGTCTCTGTCTCTGTCTCGGTCTTTGTCTCTGTCTCTGTCTCTGTCTCTGCCTCTGTCTCTGTCTCTGTCTCTGTCTGGGACTCTGTCCCTGGCTCTGTCTCTGCCACTGTCTCCGTCTCTGTCCTTGTCTCGGTCTTTGTCTCCGTCTCTGTCTCTGTCTCTGTCTCTGTCTCTGTCTCTGTTTCTGTCTCTGTCACTGTCGCTGCATCTCCCTCTGTCTCTGTCTCCGTCTCTGTCCCTGGCTCTGTCTCTGCCACTGTGTCCGTCTCTGTCCCTGTCTCGGTCTTTGTCTCCGTCTCTGTCTCTGTCTCTGTCTCTGTCTCTGTTTCTGTCTCTGTCTCTGTCTGTATCTCTGTCTCTGTCTCCGTCTCTGTCTCTGCCGCCGTCTCTGTCTCTGTCCCAGTCTCTGTCTCTGTGTGCGTCTCTGTCTCTGTCTCTGTCTCTGCCTCTGTCTCTGTCCCCGTATCTGTCTCTGTCTCTGTTTCTGTCTCTGTCTCAGTCTCTGTCTCTGCCTCTGTCTCTGTCCCCGTATCTGTCTCTGCCTCTGTTTCTGTCTCTGTCTCAGTCTCTGTCTCTGTCTCTGTGTCTATCTCTGCCTCTAACTCTGTCGCGGTCCCTGTCTATGTCTCTGTCTCTGTCTCTGTCTCTGTCTCTGTCTCTGTCTCTGTCTCTGTCTCTGTCTCTGTCTCTGTCTCTGTCTCTGTCTCTGTCTCTGTCGCTGTCTCTCCCTCTGTCTCTGTCACCGTCTCTGTCCCTGGCTCTGTCTCTGCCTCTGTCACCGTCTCTGTCTCTGTCTCGGTCTTTGTCTCTGTCTCTGTCTCTGTCTCTGTCTCTGTCTCTGTCTCTGTCTCTGTCTCTGTCTCTGTCTCTGTCTCTGTCTCTGTCTCTGTCTCGGTCTCTGTCTCTGCCGCTGTCTCTGTCTCTGTCTCTGTCTCTCTCTCTGTCTCTGTTTCTGTCTCTTCCTCTCTCTCTGTCTCTGTCTCTGTCTCTGTCTCTGTCTCTGTCTCTGTCCCCGTATCTGTCTCTGTCACTGTCGCTGCATCTCCCTCTGTCTCTGTCTCCGTCTCTGTCCCTGGCTCTGTCTCTGCCACTGTGTCCGTCTCTGTCCCTGTCTCGGTCTTTGTCTCCGTCTCTGTCTCTGTCTCTGTCTCTGTCTCTATCTCTGTCTCTGTCTCAGACTCTGAGTCTGTCTCTGTCTCCGTCTCTGTCTCTTTCTCTGTCTCTGTCTCTGTCTCTGTCTGTGTCTCTGTCTCTGTCTGCCTCTGTCTCCGTCTCTGTCTCTGTCTCGGTCTTTGTCTCCGTCTCTGTCTCCGTTTCTGTCTCTGTCCCCGTATCTGTCTCTGTCTCTGTTTCTGCCTCTGTCTCTGTCGCTGTCTCTCCCTCTGTCTCTGTCACCGTCTCTGTCCCTGGCTCTGTCTCTGCCTCTGTCTCTGTCCCCGTATCTGTCTCTGTCTCTGTTTCTGTCTCTGTCTCTGTCTCTGCCTCTGTCGCTGTCTCTGTCTCTGTCTCGGTCTTTGTCTCTGTCTCTGTCACCGTCTCTGTCTCTGTCTCTGTCTCTGTCTCTGTCTCTGTCTCGGTCTCTGTCTCTGCCGCTGTCTCTGTCTCTGTTTCTGTCTCTGTCACTGTCGCTGCATCTCCCTCTGTCTCTGTCTCCGTCTCTGTCCCTGGCTCTGTCTCTGCCACTGTGTCCGTCTCTGTCCCTGTCTCGGTCTTTGTCTCCGTCTCTGTCTCTGTCTCTGTCTCTGTCTCTGTTTCTGTCTCTGTCTCTGTCTGTATCTCTGTCTCTGTCTCCGTCTCTGTCTCTGCCGCCGTCTCTGTCTCTGTCCCAGTCTCTGTCTCTGTGTGCGTCTCTGTCTCTGTCTCTGTCTCTGCCTCTGTCTCTGTCCCCGTATCTGTCTCTGTCTCTGTTTCTGTCTCTGTCTCTGTCTCAGTCTCTGTCTCTGTCTCTGTGTCTATCTCTGCCTCTAACTCTGTCGCGGTCCCTGTCTATGTCTCTTTCTCTGTCTCTGTCTCTGTCTCTGTCTCTGTCTCTGTCTCTGTCTCTGTCTCTGTCTCTGTCTCTGTCTCTGTCTCTGTCTCTGTCTCTGTCTCTGTCTCTGTCTCTGTCTCTGTCTCTGCCTCTGTCACCGTCCCTGTCTCTGTCTCGGTCTTTGTCTCTGTCTCTGTCTCTGTCTCTGTCTCTGTCTCTGTCTCTGTATCTGTCTCTGTCTCTGCCTCTGTCGCTGTCTCTCCCCCTGTCTCTGTCACCGTATCTGTCCATGGCTCTGTCTCTGCCTCTGTCACCGTCTCTGTCCCTGGCTCTGTCTCTGCCTCTGTCACCGTCCCTGTCTCTGTCTCGGTCTTTGTCTCTGTCTCTGTCTCTGTCTCTGTCTCTGTCTCTGTCTCTGTCTCTGTCTCTGTCTCTGTCTCTGTCTCTGTCTCTGTCTCTGTCTCTGTCTCTGTCTCTATCTCTGTCTCCGTCTCTATCTCTGTCCCTGTCTCTGTCTGAGACTCTGCCTCTGTCTCTGTCTCCGTCTCTGTCTCTGTCTCTGTCTCTGTCTCTGTCTCGGTCTTTGTCTCCGTCTCTGTCTCTGTCTCTGTCTCTGTCTCTGTCTCTGTCTCTGTCTCTGTCTCTCTCTGTGTCTCTGTCTCTGTCTCTGTCTCTGTCTCTGCCGCTGTCTCTGTCTCTGTCTCTGTCTCTGTCTCTGTCTCTGCCGCTGTCTCTGTCTCTGTCTCCGTCTCTGTCCCTCTCTCTATCTCTGTCTCTGTCTCTGCCTCTGTCTCTGTCTCTGTCTCTGTCTCTGTCTCTGTCTCTGACTCTGTCTCTGTCTCTGTCTCTGTCCCCGTATCTGTCTCTGTCTCTGTTTCTGTCTCTGTCTCTGTCGCTGTCTCTCCCTCTGTCTCTGTGTCCGTCTCTGTCCCTGGCTCTGTCTCTGCCACTGTCTCCGTCTCTGTCCCTGTCTCGGTCTTTGTCTCCGTCTCTGTCTCTGTCTCTGTCTCTGTCTCTGTTTCTGTCTCTGTCGCTGTCTGTATCTCTGTCTCTGTCTCCGTCTCTGTCTCTGCCGCTGTCTCTGTCTCTGTCTCAGTCTCTGTCTCTGTGTGCGTCTCTGTCTCTGTCTCTGTCTCTGCCTCTGTCTCTGTCCCCGTATCTGTCTCTGTCTCTGTTTCTGTCTCTGTCTCAGTCTCTGTCTCTGTCTCTGTGTCTATCTCTGCCTCTGACTCTGTCGCGGTCCCTGTCTATGTCTCTGTCTCTGTCTCTGTCTCCGTCTGCGTCTCTGTCTCTGTCTCCGTCTCCGTCCCAGTCTCTGTCTCTGTCTCCGTCTCTGTCCCTGGCTCTGTCTCTGCCTCTGTCACCGTCTCTGTCTCTGTCTCGGTCTTTGTCTCTGTCTCTGTCTCTGTCTCTGTCTCTGTCTCTCTCTCTGTCTGAGACTCTGCCTCTGTCTCTGTCTCTCTCTCTCTCTCTGTCTCTGTCTCTGTCTCTATCTCTGTCTCTGTCTCAGTCTCTGTCTCTGTGTGCGTCTCTGTCTCTGTCTCTGTCTCTGCCTCTGTCTCTGTCCCCGTATCTGTCTCTGTCTCTCTCTCTGTCTCTGTCTCTGTCCCCGTATCTGTCTCTGTCTCGGTCTTTGTCTCCGTCTCTGTCTCCGTTTCTGTCTCTGACTGCGTCTCTATCTCCGTCTCTGTCTCTGTCTCTGCCTCTGTCTCTGGCTCTGTCTCTGTCTCTGTCTCTGTCTCTGTCTCTGTCTCTGTCTCTGTCTCTGTCTCTGTCTCTGTCTCTGCCTCTGTCCCTGTCTCTGTCTCTGTCGCTGTCTCTCCCTCTGTCTCTGTCACCGTCTCTGTCCCTGGCTCTGTCTCTGCCTCTGTCACCGTCTCTGTCTCTGTCTCGGTCTTTGTCTCTGTCTCTGTCTCTGTCTCTGCCTCTGTCTCTGTCTCCGTCTCTGTCTCTGTCTCTGTCTCTGTCTCTGTCTCTGTCTCTGTCTCTGTCTGTGTCTCTGTCTCTGTCTGCCTCTGCCTCCGTCTCTGTCTCTGTCTCGGTCTTTGTGTCCGTCTCTGTCTCCGTTTCTGTCTCTGACTCTGTCTCTATCTCGGTCTCTGTCTCTGTCTCTGCCTCTGCCTCTGTCTCTGTCTCTGTCTCTGTCTCTGTCTCTGTCTCTGTCTCTGTCTCTGTCTCTGTCTCTGTCTCGGTCTCTGTCTCTGCCGCTGTCTCTGTCTCTGTCTCTGTCTCTCTCTCTGTCTCTGTTTCTGTCTCTTCCTCTCTCTCTGTCTCTGTCTCTGTCTCTGTCCCCGTATCTGTCTCTGTCTCTGTTTCTGTCTCTGTCACTGTCGCTGCATCTCCCTCTGTCTCTGTCTCCGTCTCTGTCCCTGGCTCTGTCTCTGCCACTGTGTCCGTCTCTGTCCCTGTCTCGGTCCTTGTCTCCGTCTCTGTCTCTGTCTCTGTCTCTGTCTCTATCTCCGTCTCTGTCTCAGACTCTGCCTCTGTCTCTGTCTCCGTCTCTGTCTCTTTCTCTGTCTCTGTCTCTGTCTCTGTCTGTGTCTCTGTCTCTGTCTGCCTCTGTCTCCGTCTCTGTCTCTGTCTCGGTCTTTGTCTCCGTCTCTGTCTCCGTTTCTGTCTCTGACTCTGTCTCTGCCTCTGTCTATGTCTCTGTCTCTGTCTCTGTCTCTGTCTCTGTCTATGTCTCTGTCTCTGTCTCTGTCTCTGTCTCTGTCTCTGTCTCTGTCTCTGTCTCTGTCTCTGTCTCTGTCTCTGTCTCTGTCTCTGTCTCTGTCTCTGTCTCTGCCTCTGTCTCTGTCTCTGTCTCTGTCGCTGTCTCTCCCTCTGTCTCTGTCACCGTCACTGTCTCTGTCTCTGTCTCTGTCTCTGTCTCGGTCTCTGTCTCTGCCGCTGTCTCTGTCTCTGTCTCTGTCTCTCTCTCTGTCTCTGTTTCTGTCTCTTCCTCTCTCTCTGTCTCTGTCTCTGTCTCTGTCTCTGTCTCTGTCTCTGTCCCCGTATCTGTCTCTGTCTCTGTTTCTGTCTCTGTCACTGTCGCTGCATCTCCCTCTGTCTCTGTCTCCGTCTCTGTCCCTGGCTCTGTCTCTGCCACTGTGTCCGTCTCTGTCCCTGTCTCGGTCTTTGTCTCCGTCTCTGTCTCTGTCTCTGTCTCTGTCTCTGTCTCTGTTTCTGTCTCTGTCTCTGTCTGTATCTCTGTCTCTGTCTCCGTCTCTGTCTCTGCCGCCGTCTCTGTCTCTGTCCCAGTCTCTGTCTCTGTGTGCGTCTCTGTCTCTGTCTCTGTCTCTGCCTCTGTCTCTGTCCCCGTATCTGTCTCTGTCTCTGTTTCTGTCTCTGTCTCAGTCTCTGTCTCTGTCTCTGTGTCTATCTCTGCCTCTAACTCTGTCGCGGTCCCTGTCTATGTCTCTGTCTCTGTCTCTGTCTCCGTCTGCGCCTCTGTCTCTGTCTCCGTCTCGGTCCCAGTCTCTGTCTCTGTCTCCGTCTCTGTCCCTCGCTCTGTCTCTGCCTCTGTCACCGTCTCTGTCTCTGTCTCGGTCTTTCTCTCTGTCTCTGTCTCTGTCTCTGTCTCTGTCTCTGTCTCAGACTCTGCCTCTGTCTCTGTCTCCGTCTCTGTCTCTGCCTCTGTCTCTGTCTCTGTCTCTGTCGCTGCATCTCCCTCTGTCTCTGTCTCCGTCTCTGTCCCTGGCTCTGCCTCTGCCACTGTGTCCGTCTCTGTCCCTGTCTCGGTCTTTGTCTCCGTCTCTGTCTCTGTCTCTGTCTCTGTTTCTGTCTCTGTCTCTGTCTGTATCTCTGTCTCTGTCTCCGTCTCTGACTCTGCCGCCGTCTCTGTCTCTGTCCCAGTCTCTGTCTCTGTGTGCGTCTCTGTCTCTGTCTCTGTCTCTGCCTCTGTCTCTGTCCCCGTATCTGTCTCTGTCTCTGTTTCTGTCTCTGTCTCAGTCTCTGTCTCTGTCTCAGACTCTGCCTCTGTCTCTGTCTCCGTCTCTGTCTCTTTCTCTGTCTCTGTCTCTGTCTCTGTCTCAGACACTGCCTCTGTCTCTGTCTCTGTCTCTCTCTCTGTCTCTGTCTCTCTCTCTGTCTCTGTCTCTCTCTCTGTCCCTGTCTCTGTCTGAGACTCTGCTTCTGTCTCTGTCTCCGTCTCTGTCTCTGTCTCTGTCTCGGTCTTTGCCTCCGTCTATGTCTCTGTCTCTGTCTCTGTCTCTGTCTCTGTCTCTGTCTCTGTCTGTGTCTCTGTCTCTGTATCCGTCTCTGTCTCTGCCGGTGTCTCTGTCTCTGTCTCTGTCTCGGTCTCTGTCTCTGCCGCTGTCTCTGTCTCTGTCTCTGTCTCTGTCTCTCTCTCTGTCTCTGTCTCTGTCTCTTCCTCTCTCTCTGTCTCTGTCTCTGTCTCTGTCTCTGTCTCTGTCTCTGTCTCTGTCTCTGTCTCTGTCCCCGTATCTGTCTCTGTCTCTGTTTCTGTCTCTGTCACTGTCGCTGTCTCTCCCTCTGTCTCTGTGTCCGTCTCTGTCCCTGGCTCTGTCTCTGCCACTGTCTCCGTCTCTGTCCCTGTCTCGGTCTTTGTCTCCGTCTCTGTCTCTGTCTCTGTCTCTGTCTCTGTTTCTGTCTCTGTCGCTGTCTGTATCTCTGTCTCTGTCTCCGTCTCTGTCTCTGCCGCTGTCTCTGTCTCTGTCTCTGTCTCTATCTCTGTCCCTGTCTCTGTCTGAGACTCTGCCTCTGTCTCTGTCTCTGTCTCTGCCTCTGTCTCCGTCTCTGTCTCTGTCTCGGTCTTTGTCTCTGCCTCTGTCTCCGTCTCTGCCTCTGTCTCTGTCTCTGCCTCTGTCGCTGTCTCTCCCTCTGTCTCTGTCACCGTCTCTGTCCCTGTCTCTGTCTCTGCCTCTGTCTCTGTCTCCGTCTCTGTCTCCCTCTCTGTCTCTGTCTCTGTCTCTGCCTCTGTCTCTGTCTCTGTCTCTGTCTCTGTCCCCGTATCTGTCTCTGTCTCTGTTTCTGCCTCTGTCTCTGTCGCTGTCTCTCCCTCTGCCTCTGTCACCGTCTCTGTCCCTGGCTCTGTCTCTGCCTCTGTCTCTGTCCCCGTATCTGTCTCTGTCTCTGTTTCTGTCTCTGTCTCTGTCTCTGCCTCTGTCGCTGTCTCTCCCTCTGTCTCTGTCACCGTCTCTGTCCCTGGCTCTGTCTCTGCCTCTGTCACCGTCTCTGTCTCTGTCTCTGTCTCGGTCTTTGTCTCCGTCTCTGTCGCTGGCTCTGTCTCTGCCTCTGTCACCGTCTCTGTCTCTGTCTCGGTCTTTGTCTCTGTCTCTGTCTCTGTCTCTGTCTCTGCCTCTGTCTCTATCTCTGTCCCTGTCTCTGTCTGAGACTCTGCCTCTGCCTCTGTCTCTGTCTCTGTCTCTGTCTCTGTCTCTGTCTCTGTCTCTGTCTCTGTCTCTGTCTCTGTCTCTGTCTCTGTCTCTGTCTCTGTCTCTGTCTCTGTCTCTGTCTCTGTCTCTGTCTCTGTCTCTGTCTCTGTCTCTGTCTCTGTCTCTGTCTCTGTCTCTGTCTCTGCCTCTGTCACCGTCCCTGTCTCTGTCTCGGTCTTTGTCTCTGTCTCTGTCTCTGTCTCTGTCTCTGTCTCTGTCTCTGTCTCTGTCTCTGTCTCTGCCTCTGTCGCTGTCTCTCCCCCTGTCTGGCACCGTCTCTGTCCATGGCTCTGTCTCTGCCTCTGTCACCGTCTCTGTCCCTGGCTCTGTCTCTGCCTCTGTCACCGTCCCTGTCTCTGTCTCGGTCTTTGTCTCTGTCTCTGTCTCTGTCTCTGTCTCTGTCTCTGTCTCTGTCTCTGTCTCTGTCTCTGTCTCTGTCTCTATCTCTGTCTCCGTCTCTATCTCTGTCCCTGTCTCTGTCTGAGACTCTGCCTCTGTCTCTGTCTCCGTCTCTGTCTCTGTCTCTGTCTCTGTCTCGGTCTTTGTCTCCGTCTCTGTCTCTGTCTCTGTCTCTGTCTCTGTCTCTGTCTCTGCCGCTGTCTCTGTCTCTGTCTCTGTCTCTGTCCCTCTCTCTATCTCTGTCTCTGTCTCTGCTTCTGTCTCTGTCTCTGTCTCTGTCTCTGTCTCTGTCTCTGTCTCTGTCTCTGTCTCTGTCTGTGTCCCCGTATCTGTCTCTGTCTCTGTTTCTGTCTCTGTCTCTGTCGCTGTCTCTCCCTCTGTCTCTGTGTCCGTCTCTGTCCCTGGCTCTGTCTCTGCCACTGTCTCCGTCTCTGTCCCTGTCTCGGTCTTTGTCTCCGTCTCTGTCTCTGTCTCTGTCTCTGTCTCTGTTTCTGTCTCTGTCGCTGTCTGTATCTCCGTCTCTGTCTCCGTCTCTGTCTCTGCCGCTGTCTCTGTCTCTGTCTCAGTCTCTGTCTCTGTGTGCGTCTCTGTCTCTGTCTCTGTCTCTGCCTCTGTCTCTGTCCCCGTATCTGTCTCTGTCTCTGTCTCTGTTTCTGTCTCTGTCTCCGTCTCTGTCTCCGTTTCTGTCTCTGACTCTGTCTCTATCTCCGTCTCTGTCTCTGTCCCTGCCTCTGTCTCTGGCTCTGTCTCTGTCTCTGTCTCTGTCTCTGTCTCTGTCTCTGTCTCTGTCTCTGTCTCTGTCTCTGTCTCTGCCTCTGTCTCTGTCTCTGTCTCTGTCGCTGTCTCTCCCTCTGTCTCTGTCACCGTCTCTGTCCCTGGCTCTGTCTCTGCCTCTGTCACCGTCTCTGTCTCTGTCTCGGTCTTTGTCTCTGTCTCTGTCTCTGTCTCTGCCTCTGTCTCTGTCTCTGTCTCTGTCTGGGACTCTGTCCCTGGCTCTGTCTCTGCCACTGTCTCCGTCTCTGTCCTTGTCTCGGTCTTTGTCTCCGTCTCTGTCTCTGTCTCTGTCTCTGTCTCTGTCTCTGTTTCTGTCTCTGTCACTGTCGCTGCATCTCCCTCTGTCTCTGTCTCCGTCTCTGTCCCTGGCTCTGTCTCTGCCACTGTGTCCGTCTCTGTCCCTGTCTCGGTCTTTGTCTCCGTCTCTGTCTCTGTCTCTGTCTCTGTCTCTGTTTCTGTCTCTGTCTCTGTCTGTATCTCTGTCTCTGTCTCCGTCTCTGTCTCTGCCGCCGTCTCTGTCTCTGTCCCAGTCTCTGTCTCTGTGTGCGTCTCTGTCTCTGTCTCTGTCTCTGCCTCTGTCTCTGTCCCCGTATCTGTCTCTGTCTCTGTTTCTGTCTCTGTCTCAGTCTCTGTCTCTGCCTCTGTCTCTGTCCCCGTATCTGTCTCTGCCTCTGTTTCTGTCTCTGTCTCAGTCTCTGTCTCTGTCTCTGTGTCTATCTCTGCCTCTAACTCTGTCGCGGTCCCTGTCTATGTCTCTGTCTCTGTCTCTGTCTCTGTCTCTGTCTCTGTCTCTGTCTCTGTCTCTGTCTCTGTCTCTGTCTCTGTCTCTGTCTCTGTCTCTGTCGCTGTCTCTCCCTCTGTCTCTGTCACCGTCTCTGTCCCTGGCTCTGTCTCTGCCTCTGTCACCGTCTCTGTCTCTGTCTCGGTCTTTGTCTCTGTCTCTGTCTCTGTCTCTGTCTCTGTCTCTGTCTCTGTCTCTGTCTCTGTCTCTGTCTCTGTCTCTGTCTCTGTCTCTGTCTCGGTCTCTGTCTCTGCCGCTGTCTCTGTCTCTGTCTCTGTCTCTCTCTCTGTCTCTGTTTCTGTCTCTTCCTCTCTCTCTGTCTCTGTCTCTGTCTCTGTCTCTGTCTCTGTCTCTGTCCCCGTATCTGTCTCTGTCACTGTCGCTGCATCTCCCTCTGTCTCTGTCTCCGTCTCTGTCCCTGGCTCTGTCTCTGCCACTGTGTCCGTCTCTGTCCCTGTCTCGGTCTTTGTCTCCGTCTCTGTCTCTGTCTCTGTCTCTGTCTCTATCTCTGTCTCTGTCTCAGACTCTGAGTCTGTCTCTGTCTCCGTCTCTGTCTCTTTCTCTGTCTCTGTCTCTGTCTCTGTCTGTGTCTCTGTCTCTGTCTGCCTCTGTCTCCGTCTCTGTCTCTGTCTCGGTCTTTGTCTCCGTCTCTGTCTCCGTTTCTGTCTCTGTCCCCGTATCTGTCTCTGTCTCTGTTTCTGCCTCTGTCTCTGTCGCTGTCTCTCCCTCTGTCTCTGTCACCGTCTCTGTCCCTGGCTCTGTCTCTGCCTCTGTCTCTGTCCCCGTATCTGTCTCTGTCTCTGTTTCTGTCTCTGTCTCTGTCTCTGCCTCTGTCGCTGTCTCTGTCTCTGTCTCGGTCTTTGTCTCTGTCTCTGTCACCGTCTCTGTCTCTGTCTCTGTCTCTGTCTCTGTCTCTGTCTCGGTCTCTGTCTCTGCCGCTGTCTCTGTCTCTGTTTCTGTCTCTGTCACTGTCGCTGCATCTCCCTCTGTCTCTGTCTCCGTCTCTGTCCCTGGCTCTGTCTCTGCCACTGTGTCCGTCTCTGTCCCTGTCTCGGTCTTTGTCTCCGTCTCTGTCTCTGTCTCTGTCTCTGTCTCTGTTTCTGTCTCTGTCTCTGTCTGTATCTCTGTCTCTGTCTCCGTCTCTGTCTCTGCCGCCGTCTCTGTCTCTGTCCCAGTCTCTGTCTCTGTGTGCGTCTCTGTCTCTGTCTCTGTCTCTGCCTCTGTCTCTGTCCCCGTATCTGTCTCTGTCTCTGTTTCTGTCTCTGTCTCTGTCTCAGTCTCTGTCTCTGTCTCTGTGTCTATCTCTGCCTCTAACTCTGTCGCGGTCCCTGTCTATGTCTCTTTCTCTGTCTCTGTCTCTGTCTCTGTCTCTGTCTCTGTCTCTGTCTCTGTCTCTGTCTCTGTCTCTGTCTCTGTCTCTGTCTCTGTCTCTGTCTCTGTCTCTGTCTCTGTCTCTGCCTCTGTCACCGTCCCTGTCTCTGTCTCGGTCTTTGTCTCTGTCTCTGTCTCTGTCTCTGTCTCTGTCTCTGTCTCTGTATCTGTCTCTGTCTCTGCCTCTGTCGCTGTCTCTCCCCCTGTCTCTGTCACCGTATCTGTCCATGGCTCTGTCTCTGCCTCTGTCACCGTCTCTGTCCCTGGCTCTGTCTCTGCCTCTGTCACCGTCCCTGTCTCTGTCTCGGTCTTTGTCTCTGTCTCTGTCTCTGTCTCTGTCTCTGTCTCTGTCTCTGTCTCTGTCTCTGTCTCTGTCTCTGTCTCTGTCTCTGTCTCTGTCTCTGTCTCTGTCTCTATCTCTGTCTCCGTCTCTATCTCTGTCCCTGTCTCTGTCTGAGACTCTGCCTCTGTCTCTGTCTCCGTCTCTGTCTCTGTCTCTGTCTCTGTCTCTGTCTCGGTCTTTGTCTCCGTCTCTGTCTCTGTCTCTGTCTCTGTCTCTGTCTCTGTCTCTGTCTCTGTCTCTCTCTGTGTCTCTGTCTCTGTCTCTGTCTCTGTCTCTGCCGCTGTCTCTGTCTCTGTCTCTGTCTCTGTCTCTGTCTCTGCCGCTGTCTCTGTCTCTGTCTCCGTCTCTGTCCCTCTCTCTATCTCTGTCTCTGTCTCTGCCTCTGTCTCTGTCTCTGTCTCTGTCTCTGTCTCTGTCTCTGACTCTGTCTCTGTCTCTGTCTCTGTCCCCGTATCTGTCTCTGTCTCTGTTTCTGTCTCTGTCTCTGTCGCTGTCTCTCCCTCTGTCTCTGTGTCCGTCTCTGTCCCTGGCTCTGTCTCTGCCACTGTCTCCGTCTCTGTCCCTGTCTCGGTCTTTGTCTCCGTCTCTGTCTCTGTCTCTGTCTCTGTCTCTGTTTCTGTCTCTGTCGCTGTCTGTATCTCTGTCTCTGTCTCCGTCTCTGTCTCTGCCGCTGTCTCTGTCTCTGTCTCAGTCTCTGTCTCTGTGTGCGTCTCTGTCTCTGTCTCTGTCTCTGCCTCTGTCTCTGTCCCCGTATCTGTCTCTGTCTCTGTTTCTGTCTCTGTCTCAGTCTCTGTCTCTGTCTCTGTGTCTATCTCTGCCTCTGACTCTGTCGCGGTCCCTGTCTATGTCTCTGTCTCTGTCTCTGTCTCCGTCTGCGTCTCTGTCTCTGTCTCCGTCTCCGTCCCAGTCTCTGTCTCTGTCTCCGTCTCTGTCCCTGGCTCTGTCTCTGCCTCTGTCACCGTCTCTGTCTCTGTCTCGGTCTTTGTCTCTGTCTCTGTCTCTGTCTCTGTCTCTGTCTCTCTCTCTGTCTGAGACTCTGCCTCTGTCTCTGTCTCTCTCTCTCTCTCTGTCTCTGTCTCTGTCTCTATCTCTGTCTCTGTCTCAGTCTCTGTCTCTGTGTGCGTCTCTGTCTCTGTCTCTGTCTCTGCCTCTGTCTCTGTCCCCGTATCTGTCTCTGTCTCTCTCTCTGTCTCTGTCTCTGTCCCCGTATCTGTCTCTGTCTCGGTCTTTGTCTCCGTCTCTGTCTCCGTTTCTGTCTCTGACTGCGTCTCTATCTCCGTCTCTGTCTCTGTCTCTGCCTCTGTCTCTGGCTCTGTCTCTGTCTCTGTCTCTGTCTCTGTCTCTGTCTCTGTCTCTGTCTCTGTCTCTGTCTCTGTCTCTGCCTCTGTCCCTGTCTCTGTCTCTGTCGCTGTCTCTCCCTCTGTCTCTGTCACCGTCTCTGTCCCTGGCTCTGTCTCTGCCTCTGTCACCGTCTCTGTCTCTGTCTCGGTCTTTGTCTCTGTCTCTGTCTCTGTCTCTGCCTCTGTCTCTGTCTCCGTCTCTGTCTCTGTCTCTGTCTCTGTCTCTGTCTCTGTCTCTGTCTCTGTCTGTGTCTCTGTCTCTGTCTGCCTCTGCCTCCGTCTCTGTCTCTGTCTCGGTCTTTGTGTCCGTCTCTGTCTCCGTTTCTGTCTCTGACTCTGTCTCTATCTCGGTCTCTGTCTCTGTCTCTGCCTCTGCCTCTGTCTCTGTCTCTGTCTCTGTCTCTGTCTCTGTCTCTGTCTCTGTCTCTGTCTCTGTCTCTGTCTCGGTCTCTGTCTCTGCCGCTGTCTCTGTCTCTGTCTCTGTCTCTCTCTCTGTCTCTGTTTCTGTCTCTTCCTCTCTCTCTGTCTCTGTCT
This sequence comes from Megachile willughbiella, assembly GCA_945859595.2. NCBI lineage: Eukaryota > Metazoa > Arthropoda > Insecta > Hymenoptera > Megachilidae > Megachile > Megachile willughbiella. Next base: position 316,045 of record CAMAOD020000185.1, on the reverse strand, counting down.
CTGTCTCTGTCCCCGTATCTGTCTCTGTCTCTGTTTCTGTCTCTGTCACTGTCGCTGCATCTCCCTCTGTCTCTGTCTCCGTCTCTGTCCCTGGCTCTGTCTCTGCCACTGTGTCCGTCTCTGTCCCTGTCTCGGTCCTTGTCTCCGTCTCTGTCTCTGTCTCTGTCTCTGTCTCTATCTCCGTCTCTGTCTCAGACTCTGCCTCTGTCTCTGTCTCCGTCTCTGTCTCTTTCTCTGTCTCTGTCTCTGTCTCTGTCTGTGTCTCTGTCTCTGTCTGCCTCTGTCTCCGTCTCTGTCTCTGTCTCGGTCTTTGTCTCCGTCTCTGTCTCCGTTTCTGTCTCTGACTCTGTCTCTGCCTCTGTCTATGTCTCTGTCTCTGTCTCTGTCTCTGTCTCTGTCTATGTCTCTGTCTCTGTCTCTGTCTCTGTCTCTGTCTCTGTCTCTGTCTCTGTCTCTGTCTCTGTCTCTGTCTCTGTCTCTGTCTCTGTCTCTGTCTCTGTCTCTGCCTCTGTCTCTGTCTCTGTCTCTGTCGCTGTCTCTCCCTCTGTCTCTGTCACCGTCACTGTCTCTGTCTCTGTCTCTGTCTCTGTCTCGGTCTCTGTCTCTGCCGCTGTCTCTGTCTCTGTCTCTGTCTCTCTCTCTGTCTCTGTTTCTGTCTCTTCCTCTCTCTCTGTCTCTGTCTCTGTCTCTGTCTCTGTCTCTGTCTCTGTCCCCGTATCTGTCTCTGTCTCTGTTTCTGTCTCTGTCACTGTCGCTGCATCTCCCTCTGTCTCTGTCTCCGTCTCTGTCCCTGGCTCTGTCTCTGCCACTGTGTCCGTCTCTGTCCCTGTCTCGGTCTTTGTCTCCGTCTCTGTCTCTGTCTCTGTCTCTGTCTCTGTCTCTGTTTCTGTCTCTGTCTCTGTCTGTATCTCTGTCTCTGTCTCCGTCTCTGTCTCTGCCGCCGTCTCTGTCTCTGTCCCAGTCTCTGTCTCTGTGTGCGTCTCTGTCTCTGTCTCTGTCTCTGCCTCTGTCTCTGTCCCCGTATCTGTCTCTGTCTCTGTTTCTGTCTCTGTCTCAGTCTCTGTCTCTGTCTCTGTGTCTATCTCTGCCTCTAACTCTGTCGCGGTCCCTGTCTATGTCTCTGTCTCTGTCTCTGTCTCCGTCTGCGCCTCTGTCTCTGTCTCCGTCTCGGTCCCAGTCTCTGTCTCTGTCTCCGTCTCTGTCCCTCGCTCTGTCTCTGCCTCTGTCACCGTCTCTGTCTCTGTCTCGGTCTTTCTCTCTGTCTCTGTCTCTGTCTCTGTCTCTGTCTCTGTCTCAGACTCTGCCTCTGTCTCTGTCTCCGTCTCTGTCTCTGCCTCTGTCTCTGTCTCTGTCTCTGTCGCTGTCTCTCCCTCTGTCTCTGTCACCGTCTCTGTCCCTGCCTCTGTCTCTGCCTCTGTCACCGTCTCTGTCTCTGTCTCGGTCTTTGTCTCTGTCTCTGTCTCTGTCTCTGTCTCTGTCTCTGTCTCTGTCTCTGTCTCTGTCTCTGTCTCTGTCTCTGTCTCGGTCTCTGTCTCTGCCGCTGTCTCTGTCTCTGTCTCTGTCTCTCTCTCTGTCTCTGTTTCTGTCTCTTCCTCTCTCTCTGTCTCTGTCTCTGTCTCTGTCTCTGTCACTGTCTCTGTCTCTGTCTCTGTCCCCGTATCTGTCTCTGTCTCTGTTTCTGTCTCTGTCACTGTCGCTGCATCTCCCTCTGTCTCTGTCTCCGTCTCTGTCCCTGGCTCTGTCTCTGCCACTGTGTCCGTCTCTGTCCCTGTCTCGGCCTTTGTCTCCGTCTCTGTCTCTGTCTCTGTCTCTGTCTCTGTTTCTGTCTCTGTCTCTGTCTGTATCTCTGTCTCTGTCTCCGTCTCTGTCTCTGCCGCCGTCTCTGTCTCTGTCCCAGTCTCTGTCTCTGTGTGCGTCTCTGTCTCTGTCTCTGTCTCTGCCTCTGTCTCTGTCCCCGTATCTGTCTCTGCCTCTGTTTCTGTCTCTGTCTCAGTCTCTGTCTCTGTCTCTGTGTCTATCTCTGCCTCTAACTCTGTCGCGGTCCCTGTCTATGTCTCTGTCTCTCTCTCTGTCTCCGTCTGCGCCTCTGTCTCTGTCTCCGTCTCGGTCCCAGTCTCTGTCTCTGTCTCCGTCTCTGTCCCTGGCTCTGTCTCTGCCTCTGTCACCGTCTCTGCCTCTGTCTCGGTCTTTCTCTCTGTCTCTGTCTCTGTCTCTGTCTCTGTCTCTGTCTCTGTCTCTGTCTCTGTCTCGGTCACTGTCTCTGCCGCTGTCTCTGTCTCTGTCTCTGTCTCTCTCTCTGTCTCTGTTTCTGTCTCTTCCTCTCTCTCTGTCTCTGTCTCTGTCTCTGTCTCTGTCTCTGTCTCTGTCCCCGTATCTGTCTCTGTCTCTGTTTCTGTCTCTGTCACTGTCGCTGCATCTCCCTCTGTCTCTGTCTCCGTCTCTGTCCCTGGCTCTGCCTCTGCCACTGTGTCCGTCTCTGTCCCTGTCTCGGTCTTTGTCTCCGTCTCTGTCTCTGTCTCTGTCTCTGTTTCTGTCTCTGTCTCTGTCTGTATCTCTGTCTCTGTCTCCGTCTCTGACTCTGCCGCCGTCTCTGTCTCTGTCCCAGTCTCTGTCTCTGTGTGCGTCTCTGTCTCTGTCTCTGTCTCTGCCTCTGTCTCTGTCCCCGTATCTGTCTCTGTCTCTGTTTCTGTCTCTGTCTCAGTCTCTGTCTCTGTCTCAGACTCTGCCTCTGTCTCTGTCTCCGTCTCTGTCTCTTTCTCTGTCTCTGTCTCTGTCTCTGTCTCAGACACTGCCTCTGTCTCTGTCTCTGTCTCTCTCTCTGTCTCTGTCTCTCTCTCTGTCTCTGTCTCTCTCTCTGTCCCTGTCTCTGTCTGAGACTCTGCTTCTGTCTCTGTCTCCGTCTCTGTCTCTGTCTCTGTCTCGGTCTTTGCCTCCGTCTATGTCTCTGTCTCTGTCTCTGTCTCTGTCTCTGTCTCTGTCTCTGTCTGTGTCTCTGTCTCTGTATCCGTCTCTGTCTCTGCCGGTGTCTCTGTCTCTGTCTCTGTCTCGGTCTCTGTCTCTGCCGCTGTCTCTGTCTCTGTCTCTGTCTCTGTCTCTCTCTCTGTCTCTGTCTCTGTCTCTTCCTCTCTCTCTGTCTCTGTCTCTGTCTCTGTCTCTGTCTCTGTCTCTGTCTCTGTCTCTGTCTCTGTCCCCGTATCTGTCTCTGTCTCTGTTTCTGTCTCTGTCACTGTCGCTGTCTCTCCCTCTGTCTCTGTGTCCGTCTCTGTCCCTGGCTCTGTCTCTGCCACTGTCTCCGTCTCTGTCCCTGTCTCGGTCTTTGTCTCCGTCTCTGTCTCTGTCTCTGTCTCTGTCTCTGTTTCTGTCTCTGTCGCTGTCTGTATCTCTGTCTCTGTCTCCGTCTCTGTCTCTGCCGCTGTCTCTGTCTCTGTCTCAGTCTCTGTCTCTGTGTGCGTCTCTGTCTCTGTCTCTGTCTCTGCCTCTGTCTCTGTCCCCGTATCTGTCTCTGTCTCTGTTTCTGTCTCTGTCTCAGTCTCTGTCTCTGTCTC
>CAMAOD020000185.1:152500-310000 GCA_945859595.2 Megachile willughbiella | reverse complement strand
TCGCTGCATCTCCCTCTGTCTCTGTCTCCGTCTCTGTCCCTGGCTCTGCCTCTGCCACTGTGTCCGTCTCTGTCCCTGTCTCGGTCTTTGTCTCCGTCTCTGTCTCTGTCTCTGTCTCTGTTTCTGTCTCTGTCTCTGTCTGTATCTCTGTCTCTGTCTCCGTCTCTGACTCTGCCGCCGTCTCTGTCTCTGTCCCAGTCTCTGTCTCTGTGTGCGTCTCTGTCTCTGTCTCTGTCTCTGCCTCTGTCTCTGTCCCCGTATCTGTCTCTGTCTCTGTTTCTGTCTCTGTCTCAGTCTCTGTCTCTGTCTCAGACTCTGCCTCTGTCTCTGTCTCCGTCTCTGTCTCTTTCTCTGTCTCTGTCTCTGTCTCTGTCTCAGACACTGCCTCTGTCTCTGTCTCTGTCTCTCTCTCTGTCTCTGTCTCTCTCTCTGTCTCTGTCTCTCTCTCTGTCCCTGTCTCTGTCTGAGACTCTGCTTCTGTCTCTGTCTCCGTCTCTGTCTCTGTCTCTGTCTCGGTCTTTGCCTCCGTCTATGTCTCTGTCTCTGTCTCTGTCTCTGTCTCTGTCTCTGTCTCTGTCTGTGTCTCTGTCTCTGTATCCGTCTCTGTCTCTGCCGGTGTCTCTGTCTCTGTCTCTGTCTCGGTCTCTGTCTCTGCCGCTGTCTCTGTCTCTGTCTCTGTCTCTGTCTCTCTCTCTGTCTCTGTCTCTGTCTCTTCCTCTCTCTCTGTCTCTGTCTCTGTCTCTGTCTCTGTCTCTGTCTCTGTCTCTGTCTCTGTCTCTGTCCCCGTATCTGTCTCTGTCTCTGTTTCTGTCTCTGTCACTGTCGCTGTCTCTCCCTCTGTCTCTGTCTCCGTCTCTGTCCCTGGCTCTGTCTCTGCCACTGTGTCCGTCTCTGTCCCTGTCTCGGTCTTTGTCTCCGTCTCTGTCTCTGTCTCTGTCTCTGTCTCTGTTTCTGTCTCTGTCTCTGTCTGTATCTCTGTCTTTGTCTCCGTCTCTGTCTCTGCCGCTGTCTCTGTCTCTGTCTCAGTCTCTGTCTCTGTGTGCGTCTCTGTCTCTGTCTCTGTCTCTGTCTCTGCCTCTGTCTCTGTCCCCGTATCTGTCTCTGTCTCTGTTTCTGTCTCTGTCTCTGTCTCAGTCTCTGTCTCTGTCTCTGTGTCTATCTCTGCCTCTGACTCTGTCGCGGTCCCTGTCTATGTCTCTGTCTCTGTCTCTGTCTCTGCCTCTGTCTCTGTCTATGTGTCTATCTCTGTCCCTGTCTCTGTCTCTGCCTCTGTCTCTGTCTCCGTCTCTGTCTCTGTCTCCGTCTCTGTCTCTGTCTCTGTCTCTGTCTCTGTCTCTGTCTCTGTGTCTATCTCTGCCTCTGATTCTGTCGCGGTCCCTGTCTATGTCTCTGTCTCTGTCTCTGTCCATGGCTCTGTCTCTGCCTCTGTCACCGTCTCTGTCTCTGTCTCGGTCTCTGTCTCTGTCTCTGTCTCTGTCTCTGTCTCTGTCCCTATCTCTGTCCCTGTCTCGGTCTCTGCCTCTGTCTCTGTCTCCGTCTCTGTCTCTGCCTCTGTCTCTGTCTCTGTCTCTGTCTCTGTCTCTGTCTCTGTGTCTATCTCTGCCTCTGACTCTGTCGCGGTCCCTGTCTATGTCTCTGTCTCTGTCTCTGTCCATGGATCTGTCTCTGCCTCTGTCACCGTCTCTGCCTCTGTCTCGGTCTCTGTCTCTGTCTCTGTCTCTGTCTCTGTCTCTGTCTCTGTCTCTGTCTCTGTCTCTATCTCTGTCCCTGTCTCTGTCTCTGTCTCTGCCTCTGTCTCTGTCTCCGTCTCTGTCTCTGCCTCTGTCTCTGTCCCCGTATCTCTCTCTGTCTCTGTTTCTGTCTCTGTCTCAGTCTCTGTCTCTGTCTCTGTGTCTATCTCTGCCTCTGACTCTGTCGCGGTCCCTGTCTATGTCTCTGTCTCTGTCCCTGTCTCCGTCTGCGTCTCTGTCTCTGTCTCCGTCTCCGTCCAAGTCTCTGTTTCTGTCTCCGTCTCTGTCCCTGGCTCTGTCTCTGCCACTGTCACCGTCCCTGTCTCTGTCCCTGGCTCTGTCTCTGCCTCTGTCACCGTCTCTGTCTCTGTCTCTGTCTCGGTCTTTGTCTCTGTCTCTGTCTCTGTCTCTGCCTCTGTCTCTATCTCTGTCCCTGTCTCTGTCTGAGACTCTGCCTCTGCCTCTGTCTCTGTCTCTGTCTCTGTCTCTGTCTCTGTCTCTGTCTCTGTCTCTGTCTCTGTCTCTGTCTCTGTCTCTGTCTCTGTCTCTGTCTCTGTCTCTGTCTCTGTCTCTGTCTCTGTCTCTGTCTCTGTCTCTGCCACTGTCTCCGTCTCTGTCTCTGTCTCGGTCTTTGTCTCCGTCTCTGTCTCCGTTTCTGTCTCTGTTTCTGTCTCTATCTCCGTCTCTGTCTCTGTTTCTGCCTCTGTCTCTGTCTCTGTCTCTGTCTCTGTCTCTGCCTCCGTCTCTGTCTCTGCCTCTGTCTCTGTCTCTGTCTCTGTCTCCGTCTGCGTCTCTGTCTCTGTCTCCGTCTCCGTCCCAGTCTCTGTTCCTGTCTCCGTCTCTGTCCCTGGCTCTGTCTCTGCCTCTGTCACCGTCCCTGTCTCTGTCTCGGTCTTTGTCTCTGTCTCTGTCTCTGTCTCTGTCTCTGTCTCTGTCTCTGTCTCTGTCTCTGTCTCTGCCTCTGTCGCTGTCTCTCCTTCTGTCTCTGTCACCGTCTCTGTCCATGGCTCTGTCTCTGCCTCTGTCACCGTCTCTGTCTCTGTCTCGGTCTTTGTCTCTGTCTCTGTCACTGTCTCTGCCTCTGTCTCTATCTCTGTCCCTGTCTCTGTCTGAGACTCTGCCTCTGTCTCTGTCTCTGTCTCTGCCTCTGTCTCCGTCTCTGTCTCTGTCTCGGTCTTTGTCTCTGCCTCTGTCTCCGTCTCTGCCTCTGTCTCTGTCTCTGCCTCTGTCGCTGTCTCTCCCTCTGTCTCTGTCACCGTCTCTGTCCCTGTCTCTGTCTCTGCCTCTGTCTCTGTCTCCGTCTCTGTCTCCCTCTCTGTCTCTGTCTCTGTCTCTGCCTCTGTCTCTGTCTCTGTCTCTGTCTCTGTCCCCGTATCTGTCTCTGTCTCTGTTTCTGCCTCTGTCTCTGTCGCTGTCTCTCCCACTGCCTCTGTCACCGTCTCTGTCCCTGGCTCTGTCTCTGCCTCTGTCTCTGTCCCCGTATCTGTCTCTGTCTCTGTTTCTGTCTCTGTCTCTGTCTCTGCCTCTGTCGCTGTCTCTCCCTCTGTCTCTGTCACCGTCTCTGTCCCTGGCTCTGTCTCTGCCTCTGTCACCGTCTCTGTCTCTGTCTCTGTCTCGGTCTTTGTCTCCGTCTCTGTCCCTGGCTCTGTCTTTGCCTCTGTCACCGTCTCTGTCTCTGTCTCGGTCTTTGTCTCTGTCTCTGTCTCTGTCTCTGTCTCTGCCTCTGTCTCTATCTCTGTCCCTGTCTCTGTCTGAGACTCTGCCTCTGCCTCTGTCTCTGTCTCTGTATCTGTCTCTGTCTCTGTCTCTGTCTCTGTCTCTGTCTCTGTCTCTGTCTCTGTCTCTGTCTCTGTCTCTGTCTCTGTCTCTGTCTCTGTCTCTGTCTCTGTCTCTGTCTCTGTCTCTGTCTCTGTCTCTGTCTCTGCCTCTGTCACCGTCCCTGTCTCTGTCTCGGTCTTTGTCTCTGTCTCTGTCTCTGTCTCTGTCTCTGTCTCTGTCTCTGTCTCTGTCTCTGTCTCTGCCTCTGTCGCTGTCTCTCCCCCTGTCTGGCACCGTCTCTGTCCATGGCTCTGTCTCTGCCTCTGTCACCGTCTCTGTCCCTGGCTCTGTCTCTGCCTCTGTCACCGTCCCTGTCTCTGTCTCGGTCTTTGTCTCTGTCTCTGTCTCTGTCTCTGTCTCTGTCTCTGTCTCTGTCTCTGTCTCTGTCTCTGTCTCTGTCTCTGTCTCTATCTCTGTCTCCGTCTCTATCTCTGTCCCTGTCTCTGTCTGAGACTCTGCCTCTGTCTCTGTCTCCGTCTCTGTCTCTGTCTCTGTCTCTGTCTCGGTCTTTGTCTCCGTCTCTGTCTCTGTCTCTGTCTCTGTCTCTGTCTCTGTCTCTGCCGCTGTCTCTGTCTCTGTCTCTGTCTCTGTCCCTCTCTCTATCTCTGTCTCTGTCTCTGCCTCTGTCACCGTCCCTGTCTCTGTCTCGGTCTTTGTCTCTGTCTCTGTCTCTGTCTCCGTCTGCGTCTCTGTCTCTGTCTCCGTCTCCGTCCCAGTCTCTGTCTCTGTCTCCGTCTCTGTCCCTGGCTCTGTCTCTGCCTCTGTCACCGTCTCTGTCTCTGTCTCGGTCTTTGTCTCTGTCTCTGTCTCTGTCTCTGTCTCTGTCTCTGTCTCTGCCGCTGTCTCTGTCTCTGTCTCTGTCTCTGTCCCTCTCTCTATCTCTGTCTCTGTCTCTGCCTCTGTCTCTGTCTCTGTCTCTGTCTCTGTCTCTGTCTCTGTCTCTGTCTCTGTCTCTGTCTGTGTCCCCGTATCTGTCTCTGTCTCTGTTTCTGTCTCTGTCTCTGTCGCTGTCTCTCCCTCTGTCTCTGTGTCCGTCTCTGTCCCTGGCTCTGTCTCTGCCACTGTCTCCGTCTCTGTCCCTGTCTCGGTCTTTGTCTCCGTCTCTGTCTCTGTCTCTGTCTCTGTCTCTGTCTCTGTTTCTGTCTCTGTCGCTGTCTGTATCTCCGTCTCTGTCTCCGTCTCTGTCTCTGCCGCTGTCTCTGTCTCTGTCTCAGTCTCTGTCTCTGTGTGCGTCTCTGTCTCTGTCTCTGTCTCTGCCTCTGTCTCTGTCCCCGTATCTGTCTCTGTCTCTGTCTCTGTTTCTGTCTCTGTCTCCGTCTCTGTCTCCGTTTCTGTCTCTGACTCTGTCTCTATCTCCGTCTCTGTCTCTGTCCCTGCCTCTGTCTCTGGCTCTGTCTCTGTCTCTGTCTCTGTCTCTGTCTCTGTCTCTGTCTCTGTCTCTGTCTCTGTCTCTGTCTCTGCCTCTGTCTCTGTCTCTGTCTCTGTCGCTGTCTCTCCCTCTGTCTCTGTCACCGTCTCTGTCCCTGGCTCTGTCTCTGCCTCTGTCACCGTCTCTGTCTCTGTCTCGGTCTTTGTCTCTGTCTCTGTCTCTGTCTCTGCCTCTGTCTCTGTCTCTGTCTCTGTCTGGGACTCTGTCCCTGGCTCTGTCTCTGCCACTGTCTCCGTCTCTGTCCTTGTCTCGGTCTTTGTCTCCGTCTCTGTCTCTGTCTCTGTCTCTGTCTCTGTCTCTGTTTCTGTCTCTGTCGCTGTCTGTATCTCTGTCTCTGTCTCCATCTCTGTCTCTGCCGCTGTCTCTGTCTCTGTCTCAGTCTCTGTCTCTGTGTGCGTCTCTGTCTCTGTCCCTGTCTCTGCCTCTGTCTCTGTCCCCGTATCTGTCTCTGTCTCTGTTTCTGTCTCTGTCTCAGTCTCTGTCTCTGTCTCTGTGTCTATCTCTGCCTCTGACTCTGTCGCGGTCCCTGTCTATGTCTCTGTCTCTGTCTCTATCTCCGTCTGCGTCTCTGTCTCTGTCTCCGTCTCCGTCCCACTCTCTGTCTCTGTCTCCGTCTCTGTCCCTGGCTCTGTCTCTGCCTCTGTCACCGTCTCTGTCTTTGTCTCGGTCTTTGTCTCTGTCTCTGTCTCTGTCTCTGTCTCTGTCTCTCTCTCTGTCTGAGACTCTGCCTCTGTCTCTGTCTCTCTCTCTCTCTCTGTCTCTGTCTCTGTCTCTATCTCTGTCTCTGTCTCAGTCTCTGTCTCTGTGTGCGTCTCTATCTCTGTCTCTGTCTCTGCCTCTGTCTATGTCCCCGTATCTGTCTCTGTCTCTGTCTCTGTCTCTGTCTCTGTCTCTGTCTCTGTCTCTGTCTCTGTCTCTGTCTCTGTCTCTGTCTCTGTCTCTGTCCCTCTCTCTATCTCTGTCTCTGTCTCTGCCTCTGTCTCTGTCTCTGTCTCTGTCTCTGTCTCTGTCTCTGTCTCTGTCTCTGTCTCTGTCTCTGTCCCCGTATCTGTCTCTGTCTCTGTTTCTGTCTCTGTCTCTGTCGCTGTCTCTCCCTCTGTCTCTGTGTCCGTCTCTGTCCCTGGCTCTGTCTCTGCGACTGTCTCCGTCTCTGTCCCTGTCTCGGTCTTTGTCTCCGTCTCTGTCTCTGTCTCTGTCTCTGTCTCTGTTTCTGTCTCTGTCGCTGTCTGTATCTCCGTCTCTGTCTCCGTCTCGGTCTCTGCCGCTGTCTCTGTCTCTGTCTCAGTCTCTGTCTCTGTGTGCGTCTCTGTCTCTGTCTCTGTCTCTGCCTCTGTCTCTGTCCCCGTATCTGTCTCTGTCTCTGTCTCTGTCTCTGTCTCTGTCTCAGTCTCTGTCTCTGTCTCTGTGTCTATCTCTGCCTCTGACTCTCTCGCGGTCCCTGTCTATGTCTCTGTCTCTGTCTCTGTCTCCGTCTGCGTCTCTGTCTCTGTCTCCGTCTCCGTCCCAGTCTCTGTCTCTGTCTCCGTCTCTGTCCCTGGCTCTGTCTCTGCCTCTGTCACCGTCTCTGTCTCTGTCTCGGTCTTTGTCTCTGTCTCTGTCTCTGTCTCTGTCTCTGTCTCTCTCTCTGTCTGAGACTCTGCCTCTGTCTCTGTCTCTCTCTCTCTCTCTGTCTCTGTCTCTGTCTCTATCTCTGTCTCTGTCTCAGTCTCTGTCTCTGTGTGCGTCTCTGTCTCTGTCTCTGTCTCTGCCTCTGTCTCTGTCCCCGTATCTGTCTCTGTCTCTCTCTCTGTCTCTGTCTCTGTCCCCGTATCTGTCTCTGTCTCGGTCTTTGTCTCCGTCTCTGTCTCTGTTTCTGTCTCTGTCTCTGTCTCTGTCTCTGTCCCCGTATCTGTCTCTGTCTCTGTTTCTGTCTCTGTCCGTGTCGCTGTCTCTCCCTCTGTCTCTGTGTCCGTCTCTGTCCCTGGCTCTGTCTCTGCCACTGTCTCCGTCTCTGTCCCTGTCTCGGTCTTTGTCTCCGTCTCTGTCTCTGTCTCTGTCTCTGTCTCTGTTTCTGTCTCTGTCGCTGTCTGTATCTCTGTCTCTGTCTAACTCTCTGTCTCTGCCGCTGTCTCTGTCTCTGTCTCAGTCTCTGTCTCTGTGTGCGTCTCTGTCTCTGTCCCTGTCTCTGCCTCTGTCTCTGTCCCCGTATCTGTCTCTGTCTCTGTTTCTGTCTCTGTCTCAGTCTCTGTCTCTGTCTCTGTGTCTATCTCTGCCTCTGACTCTGTCGCGGTCCCTGTCTATGTCTCTGTCTCTGTCTCTGTCTCCGTCTGCGTCTCTGTCTCTGTCTCCGTCTCCGTCCCAGTCTCTGTCTCTGTCTCCGTCTCTGTCCCTGGCTCTGTCTCTGCCTCTGTCACCGTCTCTGTCTCTGTCTCGGTCTTTGTCTCTGTCTCTGTCTCTGTCTCTGTCTCTGTCTCTGTCTCTCTCTCTGTCTGAGACTCTGCCTCTGTCTCTGTCTCTCTCTCTCTCTCTGTCTCTGTCTCTGTCTCTATCTCTGTCTCTGTCTCAGTCTCTGTCTCTGTGTGCGTCTCTATCTCTGTCTCTGTCTCTGTCTCTGTCTCTGTCTCTGTCTCTGTCTCTGTCTCTGTCTCTGTCTCTCTCTGTGTCTCTATCTCTGTCTCCGTCTCTGTCTCTGCCGCTGTCTCTGTCTCTGTCTCTGTCTCTGTCTCTGCCGCTGTCTCTGTCTCTGTCTCTGTCTCTGTCCCTCTCTCTATCTCTGTCCCTGTCTCTGCCTCTGTCTCTGTCCCAGTCTCTGTCTGAGACTCTGCCTCTGCCTCTGTCTCTGTCTCTGTCTCTGTCTCTGTCTCTGTCTCTGTCTCTGTCTCTCTCTGTGTCTCTGTCTCTGTCTCCGTCTCTGTCTCTGCCGCTGTCTCTGTCTCTGTCTCTGTCTCTGTCTCTGCCGCTGTCTCTGTCTCTGTCTCTGTCTCTGTCCGTCTCTCTATCTCTGTCTCTGTCTCTGCCTCTGTCTCTGTCTCTGTCTCTGCCTCTGTCTCTGTCTCTGCCTCTGTCTCTATCTCTGTCCCTGTCTCTGTCTGAGACTCTGCCTCTGCCTCTGTCTCTGTCTCAGTCTCTGTCTCTGTCTCTGTCTCTGTCTCTGTCTCTGTCTCTGTCTCTGTCTCTGTCTCTGTCTCTGTCTCTGTCTCTGTCTCTGTCTCTGTCTCTGTCTCTGTCTCTGTCTCTGTCTCTGTCTCTGTCTCTGTCTCTGTCTCTGCCTCTGCCTCTGCCTCTGTCTCTGTCTCTGTCTCTGTCTCTGTCGCTGTCCCTCCCTCTGTCTCTGTCACCGTCTCTGTCCCTGGCTCTGTCTCTGCCTCTGTCACCGTCCCTGTCTCTGTCTCGGTCTTTGTCTCTGTCTCTGTCTCTGTCTCTGTCTCTGTCTCTGTCTCTGTCTCTGTCTCTGTCTCTGTCTCTGTCTCTGTCTCTGTCTCTGTCTCTGTCTCTGTCTCTGTCTCTGTCTCTATCTCTGTCTCCGTCTCTGTCTCTGCCTCTGTCTCTATCTCTGTCCCTGTCTCTGTCTGAGACTCTGCCTCTGCCTCTGTCTCTGTCTCTGTCTCTGTATCTGTCTCTGTCTCTGTCTCTGTCTCTGTCTCTGTCTCTGTCTCTGTCTCTGTCTCTGTCTCTGTCTCTGTCTCTGTCTCTGTCTCTGTCTCTGTCTCTGTCTCTGTCTCTGTCTCTGCCTCTGTCTCTGTCTCTGTCTCTGTCGCTGTCTCTCCCTCTGTCTCTGTCACCGCCTCTGTCCCTGGCTCTGTCTCTGCCTCTGTCACCGTCCCTGTCTCTGTCTCGGTCTCTGTCTCTGTCTCTGTCTCTGTCTCTGTCTCTGTCTCTGTCTCTGTCTCTGTCTCTGTCTCTGTCTCTGTCTCTGTCTCTGTCTCTGTCTCCGTCTCTGTCTCTGTCTCTGTCTCTGTCTCTGTCTCTGTCTCTGTCTCTGTCTCTGTCTCTGTCTCTGTCTCTGTCTCTGTCTCTGTCTCTGTCTCTGTCTCTGTCTCTGTCTCTGTCTCTGTCTCCGTCTCTATCTCTGTCCCTGTCTCTGTCTGAGACTCTGCCTCTGTCTCTGTCTCCGTCTCTGTCTCTGTCTCTGTCTCTGTCTCGGTCTTTGTCTCCGTCTCTGTCTCTGTCTCTGTCTCTGTCTCTGTCTCTGTCTCTGTCTCTGTCCCTCTCTGTGTCTCTGTCTCTGTCTCCGTCTCTGTCTCTGCCGCTGTCTCTGTCTCTGTCTCTGTCTCTGTCTCTGCCGCTGTCTCTGTCTCTGTCTCTGTCCCTCTCTCTATCTCTGTCTCTGTCTCTGCCTCTGTCTCTGTCCCTGTCTCTGTCTGAGACTCTGCCTCTGCCTCTGTCTCTGTCTCTGTCTCTGTCTCTGTCTCCGTCTCTGTCTCTGTCTCTGTCTCTGTCTCTGTCTCTGTCTCTGTCTCTCTCTGTGTCTCTGTCTCTGTCTCCGTCTCTGTCTCTGCCGCTGTCTCTGTCTCTGTCTCTGCCTCTGTCTCTGCCGCTGTCTCTATCTCTGTCTCTGTCTCTGTCCCTCTCTCTATCTCTGTCTCTGTCTCTGCCTCTGTCTCTGTCTCTGTCTCTGTCTCTGTCTCTGTCTCTGTCTCTGTCTCTGTCCCCGTATCTGTCTCTGTCTCTGTTTCTGTCTCTGTCCGTGTCGCTGTCTCTCCCTCTGTCTCTGTGTCCGTCTCTGTCCCTGGCTCTGTCTCTGCCACTGTCTCCGTCTCTGTCCCTGTCTCGGTCTTTGTCTCCGTCTCTGTCTCTGTCACTGTCTCTGTCTCTGTTTCTGTCTCTGTCGCTGTCTGTATCTCTGTCTCTGTCTCCGTCTCTGACTCTGCCGCTGTCTCTGTCTCTGTCTCTGTCTCAGTCTCTGTCTCTGTGTGCGTCTCTGTCTCTGTCCCTGCCTCTGCCTCTGTCTCTGTCCCCGTATTTGTCTCTGTCTCTGTCTCTGTTTCTGTCTCTGTCTCAGTCTCTGTCTCTGTCTCTGTGTCTATCTCTGCCTCTGACTCTGTCGCGGTCCCTGTCTATGTCTCTGTCTCTGTCTCTGTCTCCGTCTGCGTCTCTGTCTCTGTCTCTGTCTCCGTCTCCGTCCCAGTCTCTGTCTCTGTCTCCGTCTCTGTCCCTGGCTCTGTCTCTGCCTCTGTCACCGTCCCTGTCTCTGTCTCGGTCTTTGTCTCTGTCTCTGTCTCTGTCTCTGTCTCTGTCTCTGTCTCTGTCTCTGTCTCTGTCTCTGTCTCCGTCTCTGTCTCTGTCTCTATCTCTGTCTCCGTCTCTGTCTCTGTCTCTGTCTCTGTCTCTGTCTCTGTCTCTGTCTCTGTCTCTGTCTCTGTCTCTGTCTCTGTCTCTGTCTCTGTCTCTGTCTCTGTCTCTGTCTCTGTCTCTGTCTCTGTCTCTGTCTCTGTCTCTGTCCCTGTCTCTGTCTGAGACACTGCCTCTGCCTCTGTCTCTGTCTCTGTGTCCGTCTCTGTCTCTGTCTCTGTCTCTGTCTCTGTCTCTGTCTCGGTCTCTCTCTGTGTCTCTGTCTCTGTCTCCGTCTCTGTCTCTGCCGCTGTCTCTGTCTCTGTCTCTGTCTCTGTCTCTGTCTCTGTCTCTGCCGCTGTCTCTGTCTCTGTCTCTGTCTCTGTCCCTCTCTCTATCTCTGTCTCTGTCTCTGCCTCTGTCTCTGTCTCTGTCTCTGTTTCTGTCTCTGTCTCTGTCTCTGTCTCTGTCCCCGTATCTGTCTCTGTCTCTGTTTCTGTCTCTGTCTCAGTCTCTGTCTCTGTGTGCGTCTCTGTCTCTGTCCCTGTCTCTGCCTCTGTCTCTGTCCCCGTATCTGTCTCTGTCTCTGTTTCTGTCTCTGTCTCAGTCTCTGTCTCTGTCTCTGTGTCTATCTCTGCCTCTGACTCTGTCGCGGTCCCTGTCTATGTCTCTGTCTCTGTCTCTGTCTCCGTCTGCGTCTCTGTCTCTGTCTCCTTCTCCGTCCCAGTCTCTGTCTCTGTCTCCGTCTCTGTCCCTGGCTCTGTCTCTGCCTCTGTCACCGTCTCTGTCTCTGTCTCGGTCTTTGTCTCTGTCTCTGTCTCTGTCTCTGTCTCTGACTCTGTCTCTGTCTGAGACTCTGCCTCTGTCTCTGTCTCTCTCTCTGTCTCTGTCTCTGTCTCTGTCTCTGTCTCTGTCTCTGTCTCTGTCTCTGTCTCTGTCTCTGTCTCTGTCTCTGTCTCTGTCTCTGTCTCTGTCTCTGTCTCTGTCTCTGCCTCTGTCTCTGTCTCTGTCTCTGTCGCTGTCTCTCCCTCTGTCTCTGTCACCGCCTCTGTCCCTGGCTCTGTCTCTGCCTCTGTCACCGTCCCTGTCTCTGTCTCGGTCTCTGTCTCTGTCTCTGTCTCTGTCTCTGTCTCTGTCTCTGTCTCTGTCTCTGTCTCTGTCTCTGTCTCTGTCTCTGTCTCTGTCTCCGTCTCTGTCTCTGTCTCTGTCTCTGTCTCTGTCTCTGTCTCTGTCTCTGTCTCTGTCTCTGTCTCTGTCTCTGTCTCTGTCTCTGTCTCTGTCTCTGTCTCTGTCTCTGTCTCTGTCTCTGTCTCTGTCTCCGTCTCTATCTCTGTCCCTGTCTCTGTCTGAGACTCTGCCTCTGTCTCTGTCTCCGTCTCTGTCTCTGTCTCTGTCTCTGTCTCGGTCTTTGTCTCCGTCTCTGTCTCTGTCTCTGTCTCTGTCTCTGTCTCTGTCTCTGTCTCTGTCCCTCTCTGTGTCTCTGTCTCTGTCTCCGTCTCTGTCTCTGCCGCTGTCTCTGTCTCTGTCTCTGTCTCTGTCTCTGCCGCTGTCTCTGTCTCTGTCTCTGTCCCTCTCTCTATCTCTGTCTCTGTCTCTGCCTCTGTCTCTGTCCCTGTCTCTGTCTGAGACTCTGCCTCTGCCTCTGTCTCTGTCTCTGTCTCTGTCTCTGTCTCCGTCTCTGTCTCTGTCTCTGTCTCTGTCTCTGTCTCTGTCTCTGTCTCTCTCTGTGTCTCTGTCTCTGTCTCCGTCTCTGTCTCTGCCGCTGTCTCTGTCTCTGTCTCTGCCTCTGTCTCTGCCGCTGTCTCTATCTCTGTCTCTGTCTCTGTCCCTCTCTCTATCTCTGTCTCTGTCTCTGCCTCTGTCTCTGTCTCTGTCTCTGTCTCTGTCTCTGTCTCTGTCTCTGTCTCTGTCCCCGTATCTGTCTCTGTCTCTGTTTCTGTCTCTGTCCGTGTCGCTGTCTCTCCCTCTGTCTCTGTGTCCGTCTCTGTCCCTGGCTCTGTCTCTGCCACTGTCTCCGTCTCTGTCCCTGTCTCGGTCTTTGTCTCCGTCTCTGTCTCTGTCACTGTCTCTGTCTCTGTTTCTGTCTCTGTCGCTGTCTGTATCTCTGTCTCTGTCTCCGTCTCTGACTCTGCCGCTGTCTCTGTCTCTGTCTCTGTCTCAGTCTCTGTCTCTGTGTGCGTCTCTGTCTCTGTCCCTGCCTCTGCCTCTGTCTCTGTCCCCGTATTTGTCTCTGTCTCTGTCTCTGTTTCTGTCTCTGTCTCAGTCTCTGTCTCTGTCTCTGTGTCTATCTCTGCCTCTGACTCTGTCGCGGTCCCTGTCTATGTCTCTGTCTCTGTCTCTGTCTCCGTCTGCGTCTCTGTCTCTGTCTCTGTCTCCGTCTCCGTCCCAGTCTCTGTCTCTGTCTCCGTCTCTGTCCCTGGCTCTGTCTCTGCCTCTGTCACCGTCCCTGTCTCTGTCTCGGTCTTTGTCTCTGTCTCTGTCTCTGTCTCTGTCTCTGTCTCTGTCTCTGTCTCTGTCTCTGTCTCTGTCTCCGTCTCTGTCTCTGTCTCTATCTCTGTCTCCGTCTCTGTCTCTGTCTCTGTCTCTGTCTCTGTCTCTGTCTCTGTCTCTGTCTCTGTCTCTGTCTCTGTCTCTGTCTCTGTCTCTGTCTCTGTCTCTGTCTCTGTCTCTGTCTCTGTCTCTGTCTCTGTCTCTGTCTCTGTCCCTGTCTCTGTCTGAGACACTGCCTCTGCCTCTGTCTCTGTCTCTGTGTCCGTCTCTGTCTCTGTCTCTGTCTCTGTCTCTGTCTCTGTCTCGGTCTCTCTCTGTGTCTCTGTCTCTGTCTCCGTCTCTGTCTCTGCCGCTGTCTCTGTCTCTGTCTCTGTCTCTGTCTCTGTCTCTGTCTCTGCCGCTGTCTCTGTCTCTGTCTCTGTCTCTGTCCCTCTCTCTATCTCTGTCTCTGTCTCTGCCTCTGTCTCTGTCTCTGTCTCTGTTTCTGTCTCTGTCTCTGTCTCTGTCTCTGTCCCCGTATCTGTCTCTGTCTCTGTTTCTGTCTCTGTCTCAGTCTCTGTCTCTGTGTGCGTCTCTGTCTCTGTCCCTGTCTCTGCCTCTGTCTCTGTCCCCGTATCTGTCTCTGTCTCTGTTTCTGTCTCTGTCTCAGTCTCTGTCTCTGTCTCTGTGTCTATCTCTGCCTCTGACTCTGTCGCGGTCCCTGTCTATGTCTCTGTCTCTGTCTCTGTCTCCGTCTGCGTCTCTGTCTCTGTCTCCTTCTCCGTCCCAGTCTCTGTCTCTGTCTCCGTCTCTGTCCCTGGCTCTGTCTCTGCCTCTGTCACCGTCTCTGTCTCTGTCTCGGTCTTTGTCTCTGTCTCTGTCTCTGTCTCTGTCTCTGACTCTGTCTCTGTCTGAGACTCTGCCTCTGTCTCTGTCTCTCTCTCTGTCTCTGTCTCTGTCTCTGTCTCTGTCTCTGTCTCTGTCTCTGTCTCTGTCTCTGTCTCTGTCTCTGCCTCTGTCTCTGTCTCTGTCTCTGTCGCTGTCTCTCCCTCTGTCTCTGTCACCGTCTCTGTCCCTGGCCCTGTCTCTGCCTCTGTCACCGTCTCTGTCTCTGTCCCGGTCTTTGTCTCTGTCTCTGTCTCTGTCTCTATCTCTGTCCCTGTCTCTGTCTCAGCCTCTGTCTCTGTCTCCGTCTCTGTCTCTCTCTCTGCCTCTGTCTCTGTCTCTGCCTCTGTCTCTGTCTCTGTCTCTGTCTCTGTCTCTGTCCCCGTATCTGTCTCTGTCTCTGTTTCTGTCCCTGTCTCTGTCGCTGTCTCTCCCTCTGTCTCTGTCACCGTCTCTGTCCCTGGCTCTGTCTCTGCCTCTGTCACCGTCTCTGTCTCTGTCTCGGTCTTTGTGTCTGTCCCCGTATCTGTCTCTGTCTCTGTTTCTGTCTCTGTCTCTGTCTCTGCCTCTGTCTCTGCCTCTGTCGCTGTCTCTCCCTCTGTCTCTGTCACCGTCTCTGTCCCTGGCTCTGTCTCTGCCTCTGTCACCGTCTCTGTCTCTGTCTCTGTCTCGGTCTTTGTCTCCGTCTCTGTCCCTGGCTCTGTCTCTGCCTCTGTCACCGTCTCTGTCTCTGTCTCGGTCTTTGTCTCTGCCTCTGTCTCTGTCTCTGCCTCTGTCTCCATCTCTGTCCCTGTCTCTGTCTGAGACTCCGCCTCTGCCTCTGTCTCTGTCTCTGTCTCTGTCTCTGTGTGCGTCTCTGTCTCTGTCCCTGTCTCTGCCTCTGTCTCTGTTCCCGTATCTGTCTCTGTCTCTGTTTCTGTCTCTGTCTCAGTCTCTGTCTCTGTCTCCGTCTCTGTCCCTGGCTCTGTCTCTGCCTCTGTCACCGTCTCTGTCTCTGTCTCGGTCTTTGTCTCTGTCTCTGTCTCTGTCTCTGTCTCTGTCTCTGTCTCTCTCTCTGTCTGATACTCTGCCTCTGTCTCTGTCTCTCTCTCTCTCTCTGTCTCTGTCTCTGTCTCTATCTCTGTCTCTGTCTCAGTCTCTGTCTCTGTGTGCGTCTCTATCTCTGTCTCTGTCTCTGCCTCTGTCTCTGTCCCCGTATCTGTCTCTGTCTCTGTCTCTGTCTCTGTCTCTGTCCCCGTATCTGTCTCTGTCTCGGTCTTTGTCTCCGTCTCTGTCTCCGTTTCTGTCTCTGACTCTGTTTCTATCTCCGTCTCTGTCTCTGTCTCTGCCTCTGTCTCTGTCTCTGTCTCTGTCTCTGTCTCTGTCTCTGTCTCTGTCTCTGTCTCTGTCTCTGTCTCTGTCTCTGTCTGTGTCTCTGTCTCTGTCTCTGTCTCTGCCTCTGTCTCTGTCTCTGTCTCTGTCGCTGTCTCTCCCTCTGTCTCTGTCACCGTCTCTGTCCCTGGCTCTGTCTCTGCCTCTGTCACCGTCTCTGTCTCTGTCTCGGTCTTTGTCTCTGTCTCTGTCTCTGTCTCTATCTCTGTCTCTGTCTCTGTCTGAGACTCTGCCTCTGTCTCTGTCTCTCTCTCTGTCTCTGTCTCTGTCTCTGTCTCTGTCTCTGTCTCTGTCTCTGTCTCTGCCTCTGTCTCCGTCTCTGTCTCTGTCTCTGTCTTTGTCTCCGTCTCTGTCTCCGTTTCTGTCTCTGACTCTGTCTCTATCTCCGTCTCTGTCTCTGTCTCTGCCTCTGTCTCTGTCTTTGTCTCTGTCTCTGTCTATGTTTCTGTCTCTGTCTCTGTCTCTGGCTCTGTCTCTGCCTCTGTCTCTGTCTCTGTCTCTGTCGCTGTCTCTCCCTCTGTCTCTGTCACCGTCTCTGTCCCTGGCCCTGTCTCTGCCTCTGTCACCGTCTCTGTCTCTGTCCCGGTCTTTGTCTCTGTCTCTGTCTCTGTCTCTGTCTCTATCTCTGTCCCTGTCTCTGTCTCAGCCTCTGTCTCTGTCCCCGTCTCTGTCTCTCTCTCTGCCTCTGTCTCTGTCTCTGCCTCTGTCTCTGTCTCTGTCTCTGTCTCTGTCCCCGTATCTGTCTCTGTCTCTGTTTCTGTCCCTGTCTCTGTCGCCGTCTCTCCCTCTGTCTCTGTCACCGTCTCTGTCCCTGGCTCTGTCTCTGCCTCTGTCACCGTCTCTGTCCCCGTATCTGTCTCTGTCTCTGTTTCTGTCTCTGTCTCTGTCTCTGCCTCTGTCGCTGTCTCTCCCTCTGTCTCTGTCACCGTCTCTGTCTCTGTCTCTGTCTCTGTCTCTGTCTCTGTCTCTGTCTCTGTCTCTGTCTCTGTCTCTGTCTCTGTCTCTGTCTCTATCTCTGTCTCCGTCTCTATCTCTGTCCCTGTCTCTGTCTGAGACTCTGCCTCTGTCTCTGCCTCCGTCTCTGTCTCTGTCTCTGCCTCTGTCTCGGTCTTTGTCTCCGTCTCTGTCTCTGTCTCTGTCTCTGTCTCTGTCTCTGTCTCTGTCCCTGTCTCTGTCCCTGGCCCTGTCTCTGCCTCTGTCACCGTCTCTGTCTCTGTCCCGGTCTTTGTCTCTGTCTCTGTCTCTGTCTCTGTCTCTATCTCTGTCCCTGTCTCTGTCTCAGCCTCTGTCTCTGTCCCCGTCTCTGTCTCTCTCTCTGCCTCTGTCTCTGTCTCTGCCTCTGTCTCTGTCTCTGTCTCTGTCTCTGTCCCCCGTATCTGTCTCTGTCTCTGTTTCTGTCCCTGTCTCTGTCGCCGTCTCTCCCTCTGTCTCTGTCACCGTCTCTGTCCCTGGCTCTGTCTCTGCCTCTGTCACCGTCTCTGTCCCCGTATCTGTCTCTGTCTCTGTTTCTGTCTCTGTCTCTGTCTCTGCCTCTGTCGCTGTCTCTCCCTCTGTCTCTGTCACCGTCTCTGTCTCCGTCTCTGTCTCTGTCTCTGTCTCTGTCTCTGTCTCTGTCTCTGTCTCTGTCTCTGTCTCTGTCTCTGTCTCTATCTTTGTCTCTGTCTCTGTCTCTGTCTCTGTCTCTGTCTCTGTCTCTGTTTCTGTCTCTGTCTCTGTCTCTGTCTCTGTCTCTATCTCTGTCTCCGTCTCTGTCTCTGCCTCTGTCTCTATCTCTGTCCCTGTCTCTGTCTGAGACTCTGCCTCTGCCTCTGTCTCTGTCTCTGTCTCTGTCTCTGTCTCTGTCTCTGTCTCTGTCTCTGTCTCTGTCTCTGTCTCTGTCTCTGTCTCTGTCTCTGTCTCTGTCTCTGTCTCTGTCTCTGTCTCTGTCTCTGTCTCTGTCTCTGTCTCTGTCTCTGTCTCTGTCTCTGTCTCTGTCTCTGTCTCTGTCTCTGTCTCTGCCTCTGTCTCTGTCTCTGTCTCTGTCGCTGTCTCTCCCTCTGTCTCTGTCACCGTCTCTGTCCCTGGCTCTGTCTCTGCCTCTGTCACCGTCCCTGTCTCTGTCTCGGTCTTTGTCTCTGTCTCTGTCTCTGTCTCTGTCTCTGTCTCTGTCTCTGTCTCTGTCTCTGTCTCTGTCTCTGTCTCTGTCTCTGTCTCTATCTCTGTCTCCGTCTCTGTCTCTGTCTCTGTCTCTGTCTCTGTCTCTGTCTCTGTCTCTGTCTCTGTCTCTGTCTCTGTCTCTGTCTCTGTCTCTGTCTCTGTCTCTGTCTCTATCTCTGTCTCCGTCTCTATCTCTGTCCCTGTCTCTGTCTGAGACTCTGCCTCTGTCTCTGTCTCCGTCTCTGTCTCTGTCTCTGTCTCTGTCTCGGTCTTTGTCTCCGTCTCTGTCTCTGTCTCTGTCTCTGTCTCTGTCTCTGTCTCTGTCTCTGTCTCTGTCTCTCTCTGTGTCTCTGTCTCTGTCTCCGTCTCTGTCTCTGCCGCTGTCTCTGTCCCTGTCTCTGTCTGAGACTCTGCCTCTGTCTCTGTCTCCGTCTCTGTCTCTGTCCCTCTCTCTATCTCTGTCTCTGTCTCTGCCTCTGTCTCTGTCCCTGTCTCTGTCTGAGACTCTGCCTCTGCCTCTGTCTCTGTCTCTGTCTCTGTCTCTGTCTCCGTCTCTGTCTCTGTCTCTGCCTCTGTCTCTGTCTCTGTCTCTGTCTCTGTCTCTCTCTGTGTCTCTGTCTCTGTCTCCGTCTCTGTCTCTGCCGCTGTCTCTGTCTCTGTCTCTGCCTCTGTCTCTGCCGCTGTCTCTGTCTCTGTCTCTGTCTCCGTCCCTCTCTCTATCTCTGTCTCTGTCTCTGCCTCTGTCTCTGTCTCTGTCTCTGTCTCTGTCTCTGTCTCTGTCTCTGTCTCTGTCTCTGTCTCTGTCTCTGTCTCTGTCCCCGTATCTGTCTCTGTCTCTGTTTCTGTCTCTGTCCGTGTCGCTGTCTCTCCCTCTGTCTCTGTGTCCGTCTCTGTCCCTGGCTCTGTCTCTGCCACTGTCTCCGTCTCTGTCCCTGTCTCGGTCTTTGTCTCCGTCTCTGTCTCTGTCACTGTCTCTGTCTCTGTTTCTGTCTCTGTCGCTGTCTGTATCTCTGTCTCTGTCTCCGTCTCTGACTCTGCCGCTGTCTCTGTCTCTGTCTCAGTCTCTGTCTCTGTGTGCGTCTCTGTCTCTGTCCCTGTCTCTGCCTCTGTCTCTGTCCCCGTATCTGTCTCTGTCTCTGTTTCTGTCTCTGTCTCAGTCTCTGTCTCTGTCTCTGTGTCTATCTCTGCCTCTGACTCTGTCGCGGTCCCTGTCTATGTCTCTGTCTCTGTCTCTGTCTCCGTCTGCGTCTCTGTCTCTGTCTCCGTCTCCGTCCCAGTCTCTGTCTCTGTCTCCGTCTCTGTCCCTGGCTCTGTCTCTGCCTCTGTCACCGTCCCTGTCTCTGTCTCGGTCTTTGTCTCTGTCTCTGTCTCTGTCTCTGTCTCTGTCTCTGTCTCTGTCTCTGTCTCTGTCTCTGTCTCTGTCTCAGTCTCTGTCTCTGTCTCTGTCTCTATCTCTGTCACCGTCTCTGTCTCTGTCTCTGTCTCTGTCTCTGTCTCTGTCTCTGTCTCTGTCTCTGTCTCTGTCTCTGTCTCTGTCTATGTCTCTGTCTCTGTCTCTGTCTCTGTCTCTGTCTCTGTCTCTGTCTCTGTATCTGCCTCTGTCTCTGTCTCTGTCTCTGTCGCTGTCTCTCCCTCTGTCTCTGTCACCGTCTCTGTCCCTGGCTCTGTCTCTGCCTCTGTCACCGTCCCTGTCTCTGTCTCGGTCTTTGTCTCTGTCTCTGTCTCTGTCTCTGTCTCTGTCTCTGTCTCTGTCTCTGTCTCTGTCTCTGTCTCTATCTCTGTCTCCGTCTCTGTCTCTGTCTCTGTCTCTGTCTCTGTCTCTGTCTCTGTCTCTGTCTCTATCTCTGTCTCTGTCTCTGTCTCTGTCTCTGTCTCTGTCTCTGTCTCTGTCTCTGTCTCTGTCTCTGTCTCTGTCTCTATCTCTGTCTCCGTCTCTATCTCTGTCCCTGTCTCTGTCTGAGACTCTGCCTCTGTCTCTGTCTCTGTCTCGGTCTTTGTCTCCGTCTCTGTCTCTGTCTCTGTCTCTGTCTCTGTCTCTGTCTCTGTCTCTCTCTGTGTCTCTGTCTCTGTCTCCGTCTCTGTCTCTGCCGCTGTCTCTGTCTCCGTCTCTGTCTCTGTCTCTGCCGCTGTCTCTGTCTCTGTCTCTGTCTCTGTCCCTCTCTCTATCTCTGTCTCTGTCTCTGCCTCTGTCTCTGTCCCTGTCTCTGTATGAGACTCTGCCTCTGCCTCTGTCTCTGTCTCTGTCTCTGTCTCCGTGTCCGTCTCTGTCTCTGTCTCTGTCTCTGTCTCTGTCTCTGTCTCTGACTCTCTCTGTGTCTCTGTCTCTGTCTCCGTCTCTGTCTCTGCCGCTGTCTCTGTCTCTGTCTCTGTCTCTGTCTCTGTCTGAGACTCTGCCTCTGTCTCTGTCTCTCTCTCTGTCTCTGTCTCTGTCTCTGTCTCTGTCTCTGTCTCTGTCTCTGCCTCTGTCTCCGTCTCTGTCTCTGTCTCTGTCTTTGTCTCCGTCTCTGTCTCCGTTTCTGTCTCTGACTCTGTCTCTATCTCCGTCTCTGTCTCTGTCTCTGCCTCTGTCTCTGTCTTTGTCTCTGTCTCTGTCTCTGTCTCTGTCTCTGTCTCTGTCTCTGTCTCTGTCTCTGTCTCTGTCTCTGCCTCTGTCTCTGTCTCTGTCTCTGTCGCTGTCTCTCCCTCTGTCTCTGTCACCGTCTCTGTCCCTGGCCCTGTCTCTGCCTCTGTCACCGCCTCTGTCTCTGTCCCGGTCTTTGTCTCTGTGTCTGTCTCTGTCTCTATCTCTGTCCCTGTCTCTGTCTCAGCCTCTGTCTCTGTCTCCGTCTCTGTCTCTCTCTCTGCCTCTGTCTCTGTCTCTGCCTCTGTCTCTGTCTCTGTCTCTGTCTCTGTCTCTGTCCCCGTATCTGTCTCTGTCTCTGTTTCTGTCCCTGTCTCTGTCGCTGTCTCTCCCTCTGTCTCTGTCACCGTCTCTGTCCCTGGCTCTGTCTCTGCCTCTGTCACCGTCTCTGTCTCTGTCTCGGTCTTTGTCTCTGTCCCCGTATCTGTCTCTGTCTCTGTTTCTGTCTCTGTCTCTGTCTCTGCCTCTGTCGCTGTCTCTCCCTCTGTCTCTGTCACCGTCTCTGTCCCTGGCCCTGTCTCTGCCTCTGTCACCGTCTCTGTCTCTGTCCCGGTCTTTGTCTCTGTCTCTGTCTCTGTCTCTATCTCTGTCCCTGTCTCTGTCTCAGCCTCTGTCTCTGTCTCCGTCTCTGTCTCTCTCTCTGCCTCTGTCTCTGTCTCTGCCTCTGTCTCTGTCTCTGTCTCTGTCTCTGTCTCTGTCTCTGTCCCCGTATCTGTCTCTGTCTCTGTTTCTGTCCCTGTCTCTGTCGCTGTCTCTCCCTCTGTCTCTGTCACCGTCTCTGTCCCTGGCTCTGTCTCTGCCTCTGTCACCGTCTCTGTCTCTGTCTCGGTCTTTGTCTCTGTCCCCGTATCTGTCTCTGTCTCTGTTTCTGTCTCTGTCTCTGTCTCTGCCTCTGTCGCTGTCTCTCCCTCTGTCTCTGTCACCGTCTCTGTCCCTGGCTCTGTCTCTGCCTCTGTCACCGTCTCTGTCTCTGTCTCTGTCTCGGTCTTTGTCTCCGTCTCTGTCCCTGGCTCTGTCTCTGCCTCTGTCACCGTCTCTGTCTCTGTCTCGGTCTTTGTCTCTGCCCCTGTCTCTGTCTCTGCCTCTGTCTCTATCTCTGTCCCTGTCTCTGTCTGAGACTCTGCCTCTGCCTCTGTCTCTGTCTCTGGCTCTGTCTCTGTCTCTGTCTCTGTCTCTGTCTCTGTCTCTGTCTCTGTCTCTGTCTCTGTCTCTGTCTCTGTCTCTGTCTCTGTCTCTGTCTCTGTCTCTGTCTCTGTCTCTGTCTCTGTCTCTGTCTCTGTCTCTGTCTCTGTCTCTGTCTCTGTCTCTGTCTCTGTCTCTGTCTCTGTCTCTGTCTCTGTCTCTGTCTCTGTCTCTGTCTCTGTCTCTGTCTCTGTCTCTGTCTCTGTCTCTGTCTCTGCCTCTGCCTCTGTCTCTGTCTCTGGCCCTGTCTCTGCCTCTGTCACCGCCTCTGTCTCTGTCCCGGTCTTTGTCTCTGTCTCTGTCTCTGTCTCTATCTCTGTCCCTGTCTCTGTCTCAGCCTCTGTCTCTGTCTCCGTCTCTGTCTCTCTCTCTGCCTCTGTCTCTGTCTCTGCCTCTGTCTCTGTGTCTGTCTCTGTCTCTGTCTCTGTCTCTGTCCCCGTATCTGTCTCTGTCTCTGTTTCTGTCCCTGTCTCTGTCGCTGTCTCTCCCTCTGTCTCTGTCACCGTCTCTGTCCCTGGCTCTGTCTCTGCCTCTGTCACCGTCTCTGTCTCTGTCTCGGTCTTTGTCTCTGTCCCCGTATCTGTCTCTGTCTCTGTTTCTGTCTCTGTC
Source organism: Megachile willughbiella (assembly GCA_945859595.2). Lineage (NCBI taxonomy): Eukaryota > Metazoa > Arthropoda > Insecta > Hymenoptera > Megachilidae > Megachile > Megachile willughbiella. Next base: position 288,501 of record CAMAOD020000185.1, on the reverse strand, counting down.
TCTGTCTCTGCCTCTGTCGCTGTCTCTCCCTCTGTCTCTGTCACCGTCTCTGTCCCTGGCCCTGTCTCTGCCTCTGTCACCGTCTCTGTCTCTGTCCCGGTCTTTGTCTCTGTCTCTGTCTCTGTCTCTATCTCTGTCCCTGTCTCTGTCTCAGCCTCTGTCTCTGTCTCCGTCTCTGTCTCTCTCTCTGCCTCTGTCTCTGTCTCTGCCTCTGTCTCTGTCTCTGTCTCTGTCTCTGTCTCTGTCCCCGTATCTGTCTCTGTCTCTGTTTCTGTCCCTGTCTCTGTCGCTGTCTTTCCTCTGTCTCTGTCACCGTCTCTGTCCCTGGCTCTGTCTCTGCCTCTGTCACCGTCTCTGTCTCTGTCTCGGTCTTTGTCTCTGTCCCCGTATCTGTCTCTGTCTCTGTTTCTGTCTCTGTCTCTGTCTCTGCCTCTGTCGCTGTCTCTCCCTCTGTCTCTGTCACCGTCTCTGTCCCTGGCTCTGTCTCTGCCTCTGTCACCGTCTCTGTCTCTGTCTCTGTCTCGGTCTTTGTCTCCGTCTCTGTCCCTGGCTCTGTCTCTGCCTCTGTCTCTATCTCTGTCCCTGTCTCTGTCTGAGACTCTGCCTCTGCCTCTGTCTCTGTCTCTGTCTCTGTCTCTGTCTCTGTCTCTGTCTCTGTCTCTGTCTCTGTCTCTGTCTCTGTCTCTGTCTCTGTCTCTGTCTCTGTCTCTGTCTCTGTCTCTGTCTCTGTCTCTGTCTCTGTCTCTGTCTCTGTCTCTGTCTCTGTCTCTGTCTCTGTCTCTGTCTCTGTCTCTGTCTCTATCTCTGTCTCCGTCTCTATCTCTGTCCCTGTCTCTGTCTGAGACTCTGCCTCTGTCTCTGTCTCCGTCTCTGTCTCTGTCTCTGTCTCTGTCTCGGTCTTTGTCTCCGTCTCTGTCTCTGTCTCTGTCTCTGTCTCTGTCTCTCTCTGTGTCTCAGTCTCTGTCTCCGTCTCTGTCTCTGCCGCTGTCTCTGTCTCTGTCTCTGTCTCTGTCTCTGCCGCTGTCTCTGTCTCTGTCTCTGTCTCTGTCCCTCTCTCTATCTCTGTCTCTGTCTCTGCCTCTGTCTCTGTCCCTGTCTCTGTCTGAGACTCTGCCTCTGCCTCTGTCTCTGTCTCTGTCTCTGTCTCTGTCTCTGTCTCCGTCTCTGTCTCTGTCTCTGTCTCTGTCTCTGTCTCTGTCTCTGTCTCTCTCTGTGTCTCTGTCTCTGTCTCCGTCTCTGTCTCTGCCGCTGTCTCTGTCTCTGTCTCTGTCTCTGTCTCTGCCGCTGTCTCTGTCTCTGTCTCTGTCTCTGTCCCTCTCTCTATCTCTGTCTCTCTCTCTGCCTCTGTCTCTGTCTCTGTCTCTGTCTCTGTCTCTGTCTCTGTCTCTGTCCCCGTATCTGTCTCTGTCTCTGTTTCTGTCTCTGTCTCAGTCTCTGTCTCTGTCTCTGTGTCTATCTCTGCCTCTGACTCTGTCGCGGTCCCTGTCTATGTCTCTGTCTCTGTCGCTGTCTCTCCCTCTGTCTCTGTCACCGTCTCTGTCCCTGGCTCTGTCTCTGCCTCTGTCACCGTCTCTGTCTCTGTCTCGGTCTTTGTCTCTGTCTCTGTCTCTGTCTCTGTCTCTGTCTCTGTCTCTGTCTCTGTCTCTGTCTCTGTCTGAGACTCTGCCTCTGTCTCTGTCTATCTCTCTGTCTGTGTCTCTGTCTCTGTCTCTGTCTCTGTCTCTGTCTCTGCCTCTGTCTCCGTCTCTGTCTCTGTCTCTGTCTTTGTCTCCGTCTCTGTCTCCGTTTCTGTCTCTGACTCTGTCTCTATCTCCGTCTCTGTCTCTGTCTCTGCCTCTGTCTCTGTCTTTGTCTCTGTCTCTGTCTCTGTCTCTGTCTCTGTCTCTGTCTCTGTCTCTGTCTCTGTCTCTGTCTCTGTCTCTGTCTCTGCCTCTGTCTCTGTCTCTGCCTCTGTCGCTGTCTCTCCCTCTGTCTCTGTCACCGTCTCTGTCCCTGGCCCTGTCTCTGCCTCTGTCACCGTCTCTGTCTCTGTCCCGGTCTTTGTCTCTGTCTCTGTCTCTGTCTCTATCTCTGTCCCTGTCTCTGTCTCAGCCTCTGTCTCTGTCTCCGTCTCTGTCTCTCTCTCTGCCTCTGTCTCTGTCTCTGCCTCTGTCTCTGTCTCTGTCTCTGTCTCTGTCTCTGTCTCTGTCCCCGTATCTGTCTCTGTCTCTGTTTCTGTCCCTGTCTCTGTCGCTGTCTCTCCCTCTGTCTCTGTCACCGTCTCTGTCCCTGGCTCTGTCTCTGCCTCTGTCACCGTCTCTGTCTCTGTCTCGGTCTTTGTCTCTGTCCCCGTATCTGTCTCTGTCTCTGTTTCTGTCTCTGTCTCTGTCTCTGCCTCTGTCGCTGTCTCTCCCTCTGTCTCTGTCACCGTCTCTGTCCCTGGCTCTGTCTCTGCCTCTGTCACCGTCTCTGTCTCTGTCTCTGTCTCGGTCTTTGTCTCCGTCTCTGTCCCTGGCTCTGTCTCTGCCTCTGTCACCGTCTCTGTCTCTGTCTCGGTCTTTGTCTCTGCCCCTGTCTCTGTCTCTGCCTCTGTCTCTATCTCTGTCCCTGTCTCTGTCTGAGACTCTGCCTCTGCCTCTGTCTCTGTCTCTGGCTCTGTCTCTGTCTCTGTCTCTGTCTCTGTCTCTGTCTCTGTCTCTGTCTCTGTCTCTGTCTCTGTCTCTGTCTCTGTCTCTGTCTCTGTCTCTGTCTCTGTCTCTGTCTCTGTCTCTGTCTCTGTCTCTGTCTCTGTCTCTGTCTCTGTCTCTGTCTCTGTCTCTGTCTCTGTCTCTGTCTCTGTCTCTGTCTCTGTCTCTGTCTCTGTCTCTGTCTCTGTCTCTGTCTCTGTCTCTGTCTCTGTCTCTGCCTCTGCCTCTGTCTCTGTCTCTGGCCCTGTCTCTGCCTCTGTCACCGCCTCTGTCTCTGTCCCGGTCTTTGTCTCTGTCTCTGTCTCTGTCTCTATCTCTGTCCCTGTCTCTGTCTCAGCCTCTGTCTCTGTCTCCGTCTCTGTCTCTCTCTCTGCCTCTGTCTCTGTCTCTGCCTCTGTCTCTGTCTCTGTCTCTGTCTCTGTCTCTGTCTCTGTCCACGTATCTGTCTCTGTCTCTGTTTCTGTCCCTGTCTCTGTCGCTGTCTCTCCCTCTGTCTCTGTCACCGTCTCTGTCCCTGGCTCTGTCTCTGCCTCTGTCACCGTCTCTGTCTCTGTCTCGGTCTTTGTCTCTGTCCCCGTATCTGTCTCTGTCTCTGTTTCTGTCTCTGTCTCTGTCTCTGCCTCTGTCGCTGTCTCTCCCTCTGTCTCTGTCACCGTCTCTGTCCCTGGCCCTGTCTCTGTCTCTGTCTCGGTCTTTGTCTCCGTCTCTGTCTCTGTCTCTGTCTCTGTCTCTGTCTCTCTCTGTGTCTCAGTCTCTGTCTCCGTCTCTGTCTCTGCCGCTGTCTCTGTCTCTGTCTCTGTCTCTGTCTCTGCCGCTGTCTCTGTCTCTGTCTCTGTCTCTGTCCCTCTCTCTATCTCTGTCTCTGTCTCTGCCTCTGTCTCTGTCCCTGTCTCTGTCTGAGACTCTGCCTCTGCCTCTGTCTCTGTCTCTGTCTCTGTCTCTGTCTCTGTCTCCGTCTCTGTCTCTGTCTCTGTCTCTGTCTCTGTCTCTGTCTCTGTCTCTCTCTGTGTCTCTGTCTCTGTCTCCGTCTCTGTCTCTGCCGCTGTCTCTGTCTCTGTCTCTGTCTCTGTCTCTGCCGCTGTCTCTGTCTCTGTCTCTGTCTCTGTCCCTCTCTCTATCTCTGTCTCTCTCTCTGCCTCTGTCTCTGTCTCTGTCTCTGTCTCTGTCTCTGTCTCTGTCTCTGTCCCCGTATCTGTCTCTGTCTCTGTTTCTGTCTCTGTCCGTGTCGCTGTCTCTCCCTCTGTCTCTGTGTCCGTCTCTGTCCCTGGCTCTGTCTCTGCCACTGTCTCCGTCTCTGTCCCTGTCTCGGTCTTTGTCTCCGTCTCTGTCTCTGTCTCTGTCTCTGTCTCTGTTTCTGTCTCTGTCGCTGTCTGTATCTCTGTCTCTGTCTCCGTCTCTGTCTCTGCCGCTGTCTCTGTCTCTGTCTCAGTCTCTGTCTCTGTGTGCGTCTCTGTCTCTGTCCCTGTCTCTGCCTCTGTCTCTGTCCCCGTATCTGCCTCTGTCACCGTCTCTGTCTCTGTCTCGGTCTTTGTCTCTGTCTCTGTCTCTGTCTCTGTCTCTGTCTCTGTCTCTCTCTCTGTCTGAGACTCTGCCTCTGTCTCTGTCTCTCTCTCTCTCTCTGTCTCTGTCTTTGTCTCTGTCTCTGTCTCTGTCTCTGTCTCTGTCTCTGTCTCTGTCTCTGTCTCTGTCTCTGTCTCTGTCTCTGTCTCTGTCTCTGTCTCTGTCTCTGTCTCTGTCTCTGTGTCTGTCTCTGTCTCTGTCTCTGTCTCTGCCTCTGTCTCTGTCTCTGTCTCTGGCGCTGTCTCTCCCTCTGTCTCTGTCACCGTCTCTGTCCCTGGCTCTGTCTCTGCCTCTGTCACCGTCCCTGTCTCTGTCTCGGTCTTTGTCTCTGTCTCTGTCTCTATCTCTGTCTCTGTCTCTGTCTCTGTCTCTGTCTCTGTCTCTGTCTCTGTCTCTATCTCTGTCTCCGTCTCTGTCTCTGTCTCTGTCTCTGTCTCTGTCTCTGTCTCTGTCTCTGTCTCTGTCTCTGTCTCTATCTCTGTCTCCGTCTCTATCTCTGTCCCTGTCTCTGTCTGAGACTCTGCCTCTGTCTCTGTCTCCGTCTCTGTCTCTGTCTCTGCCTCTGTCTCGGTCTTTGTCTCCGTCTCTGTCTCTGTCTCTGTCTCTGTCTCTGTCTCTGTCTCTGTCTCTGTCTCTGTCTCTGTCTCTGCCTCTGTCTCCGTCTCTGTCTCTGTCTCTGTCTTTGTCTCTGTCTCTGTCTCTGCCGCTGTCTCTGTCTCTGTCTCTGTCTCTGTCCCTCTCTCTATCTCTGTCTCTGTCTCTGCCTCTGTCTCTGTCCCTGTCTCTGTCTGAGACTCTGCCTCTGCCTCTGTCTCTGTCTCTGTCTCTGTCTCTGTCTCCGTCTCTGTCTCTGTCTCTGTCTCTGTCTCTGTCTCTGTCTCTGTCTCTCTCTGCGTCTCTGTCTCTGTCTCCGTCTCTGTCTCTGCCGCTGTCTCTGTCTCTGTCTCTGTCTCTGTCTCTGTCTCTGTCTCTGCCGCTGTCTCTGTCTCTGTCTCTGTCTCTGACCCTCTCTCTATCTCTGTCTCTGTCTCTGCCTCTGTCTCTGTCTCTGTCTCTGTTTCTGTCTCTGTCTCTGTCTCTGTCACTGTCCCCGTATCTGTCTCTGTCTCTGTTTCTGTCTCTGTCCGTGTCGCTGTCTCTCCCTCTGTCTCTGTGTCCGTCTCTGTCCCTGGCTCTGTCTCTGCCACTGTCTCCGTCTCTGTCCCTGTCTCGGTCTTTGTCTCCGTCTCTCTCTCTGTCTCTGTCTCTGTCTCTGTTTCTGTCTCTGTCGCTGTCTGTATCTCTGTCTCTGTCTCCGTCTCTGTCTCTGCCGCTGTCTCTGTCTCTGTGTGCGTCTCTGTCTCTGTCCCTGTCTCTGCCTCTGTCTCTGTCCCCGTATCTGTCTCTGTCTCTGTTTCTGTCTCTGTCTCAGTCTCTGTCTCTGTCTCCGTGTCTATCTCTGCCTCTGACTCTGTCGCGGTCCCTGTCTATGTCTCTGTCTCTGTCTCTGTCTCCGTCTGCGTCTCTGTCTCTGTCTCCGTCTCCGTCCCAGTCTCTGCCTCTGTCTCCGTCTCTGTCCCTGGCTCTGTCTCTGCCTCTGTCACCGTCTCTGTCTCTGTCTCGGTCTTTGTCTCTGTCTCTGTCTCTGTCTCTGTCTCTGCCTCTCTCTCTGTCTGAGACTCTGCCTCTGTCTCTGTCTCTCTCTCTCTCTCTGTCTCTGTCTCTGTCTCTATCTCTGTCTCTGTCTCAGTCTCTGTCTCTGTGTGCGTCTCTATCTCTGTCTCTGTCTCTGCCTCTGTCTCTGTCCCCGTATCTGTCTCTGTCTCTGTCTCTGTCTCTGTCTCTGTCCCCGTATCTGTCTCTGTCTCGGTCTTTGTCTCCGTCTCTGTCTCCGTTTCTGTCTCTGACTCTGTTTCTATCTCCGTCTCTGTCTCTGTCTCTGCCTCTGTCTCTGTCTCTGTCTCTGTCTCTGTCTCTGTCTCTGTCTCTGTCTCTGTCTCTGTCTCTGTCTCTGTCTCTGTCTCTGTCTCTGTCTCTGTCTCTGTCTCTGTCTCTGTCTCTGCCTCTGTCTCTGTCTCTGTCTCTGTCGCTGTCTCTCCCTCTGTCTCTGTCACCGTCTCTGTCCCTGGCTCTGTCTCTGCCTCTGTCACCGTCTCTGTCTCTGTCTCGGTCTTTGTCTCTGTCTCTGTCTCTGTCTCTATCTCTGTCTCTGTCTCTGTCTGAGACTCTGCCTCTGTCTCTGTCTCTCTCTCTGTCTCTGTCTCTGTCTCTGTCTCTGTCTCTGTCTCTGTCTCTGTCTCTGTCTCTGTCTCTGCCTCTGTCTCAGTCTCTGCCTCTGTGTGCGTCTCTATCTCTGTCTCTGTCTCTGCCTCTGTCTCTGTCCCCGTATCTGTCTCTGTCTCTGTCTCTGTCTCTGTCTCTGTCCCCGTATCTGTCTCTGTCTCGGTCTTTGTCTCCGTCTCTGTCTCCGTTTCTGTCTCTGACTCTGTTTCTATCTCCGTCTCTGTCTCTGTCTCTGCCTCTGTCTCTGTCTCTGTCTCTGTCTCTGTCTCTGTCTCTGTCTCTGTCTCTGTCTCTGTCTCTGTCTCTGCCTCTGTCTCTGTCTCTGTCTCTGTCGCTGTCTCTCCCTCTGTCTCTGTCACCGTCTCTGTCCCTGGCTCTGTCTCTGCCTCTGTCACCGTCTCTGTCTCTGTCTCGGTCTTTGTCTCTGTCTCTGTCTCTGTCTCTATCTCTGTCTCTGTCTCTGTCTGAGACTCTGCCTCTGTCTCTGTCTCTCTCTCTGTCTCTGTCTCTGTCTCTGTCTCTGTCTCTGTCTCTGTCTCTGTCTCTGCCTCTGTCTCCGTCTCTGTCTCTGTCTCTGTCTTTGTCTCCGTCTCTGTCTCCGTTTCTGTCTCTGACTCTGTCTCTATCTCCGTCTCTGTCTCTGTCTCTGCCTCTGTCTCTGTCTTCGTCTCTGTCTCCGTCTCTGTCTCTGTCTCTGTCTCTGTCTCTGTCTCTGTCTCTGTCTCTGCCTCTGTCTCTGTCTCTGTCCCTGTCGCTGTCTCTCCCTCTGTCTCTGTCACCGTCTCTGTCCCTGGCCCTGTCTCTGCCTCTGTCACCGTCTCTGTCTCTGTCCCGGTCTTTGTCTCTGTCTCTGCCTCTGTCTCTATCTCTGTCCCTGTCTCTGTCTCAGCCTCTGTCTCTGTCTCCGTCTCTGTCTCTCTCTCTGCCTCTGTCTCTGTCTCTGCCTCTGTCTCTGTCTCTGTCTCTGTCTCTGTCTCTGTCCCCGTATCTGTCTCTGTCTCTGTTTCTGTCCCTGTCTCTGTCGCTGTCTCTCCCTCTGTCTCTGTCACCGTCTCTGTCCCTGGCTCTGTCTCTGCCTCTGTCACCGTCTCTGTCTCTGTCTCTGTCTCGGTCTTTGTCTCCGTCTCTGTCCCTGGCTCTGTCTCTGCCTCTGTCACCGTCTCTGTCTCTGTCTCGGTCTTTGTCTCTGCCTCTGTCTCTGTCTCTGCCTCTGTCTCTATCTCTGTCCCTGTCTCTGTCTGAGACTCTGCCTCTGCCTCTGTCTCTGTCTCTGTCTCTGTCTCTGTCTCTGTCTCTGTCTCTGTCTCTGTCTCTGTCTCTGTCTCTGTCTCTGTCTCTGTCTCTGTCTCTGTCTCTGTCTCTGTCTCTGTCTCTGTCTCTGTCTCTGTCTCTGTCTCTGTCTCTATCTCTGTCTCCGTCTCTATCTCTGTCCCTGTCTCTGTCTGAGACTCTGCCTCTGTCTCTGTCTCCGTCTCTGTCTCTGTCTCTGTCTCTGTCTCGGTCTTTGTCTCCGTCTCTGTCTCTGTCTCTGTCTCTGTCTCTGTCTCTGTCTCTGTCTCTGTCTCTCTCTGTGTCTCAGTCTCTGTCTCCGTCTCTGTCTCTGCCGCTGTCTCTGTCTCTGTCTCTGTCTCTGTCTCTGCCGCTGTCTCTGTCTCTGTCTCTGTCTCTGTCCCTCTCTCTATCTCTGTCTCTGTCTCTGCCTCTGTCTCTGTCCCTGTCTCTGTCTGAGACTCTGCCTCTGCCTCTGTCTCTGTCTCTGTCTCTGTCTCTGTCTCCGTCTCTGTCTCTGTCTCTGTCTCTGTCTCTGTCTCTGTCTCTGTCTCTCTCTGTGTCTCTGTCTCTGTCTCCGTCTCTGTCTCTGCCGCTGTCTCTGTCTCTGTCTCTGTCTCTGTCTCTGCCGCTGTCTCTGTCTCTGTCTCTGTCTCTGTCCCTCTCTCTATCTCTGTCTCTGTCTCTGCCTCTGTCTCTGTCTCTGTCTCTGTCTCTGTCTCTGTCTCTGTCTCTGTCCCCGTATCTGTCTCTGTCTCTGTTTCTGTCTCTGTCCGTGTCGCTGTCTCTCCCTCTGTCTCTGTGTCCGTCTCTGTCCCTGGCTCTGTCTCTGCCACTGTCTCCGTCTCTGTCCCTGTCTCTGTCTCTGTCTCTGTCTCTGTCTCTGTCTCTGTCTCTATCTCTGTCTCCGTCTCTGTCTCTGTCTCTGTCTCTGTCTCTGTCTCTGTCTCTGTCTCTGTCTCTGTCTCTGTCTCTGTCTCTGTCTCTGTCTCTGTCTCTATCTCTGTCTCCGTCTCTATCTCTGTCCCTGTCTCTGTCTGAGACTCTGCCTCTGTCTCTGTCTCCGTCTCTGTCTCTGTCTCTGCCTCTGTCTCGGTCTTTGTCTCCGTCTCTGTCTCTGTCTCTGTCTCTGTCTCTGTCTCTGTCTCTGTCTCTCTCTGTGTCTCTGTCTCTGTCTCCGTCTCTGTCTCTGCCGCTGTCTCTGTCTCTGTCTCTGTCTCTGTCTCTGCCGCTGTCTCTGTCTCTGTCTCTGTCTCTGTCCCTCTCTCTATCTCTGTCTCTGTCTCTGCCTCTGTCTCTGTCCCTGTCTCTGTCTGAGACTCTGTTTCTGTCTCTGTCCGTGTCGCTGTCTCTCCCTCTGTCTCTGTGTCCGTCTCTGTCCCTGGCTCTGTCTCTGCCACTGTCTCCGTCTCTGTCCCTGTCTCGGTCTTTGTCTCCGTCTCTGTCTCTGTCTCTGTCTCTGTCTCTGTTTCTGTCTCTGTCGCTGTCTGTATCTCTGTCTCTGTCTCCGTCTCTGTCTCTGTCTCTGTCCCCGTATCTGTCTCTGTCTCTGTTTCTGTCCCTGTCTCTGTCGCTGTCTCTCCCTCTGTCTCTGTCACCGTCTCTGTCCCTGGCTCTGTCTCTGCCTCTGTCACCGTCTCTGTCTCTGTCTCTGTCTCGGTCTTTGTCTCCGTCTCTGTCCGTGGCTCTGTCTCTGCCTCTGTCACCGTCTCTGTCTCTGTCTCGGTCTTTGTCTCTGCCTCTGTCTCTGTCTCTGCCTCTGTCTCTATCTCTGTCCCTGTCTCTGTCTGAGACTCTGCCTCTGCCTCTGTCTCTGTCTCTGTCTCTGTCTCTGTCTCTGTCTCTGTCTCTGTCTCTGTCTCTGTCTCTGTCTCTGTCTCTGTCTCTGTCTCTGTCTCTGTCTCTGTCTCTGTCTCTGTCTCTGTCTCTGTCTCTGTCTCTGTCTCTATCTCTGTCTCCGTCTCTATCTCTGTCCCTGTCTCTGTCTGAGACTCTGCCTCTGTCTCTGTCTCCGTCTCTGTCTCTGTCTCTGTCTCTGTCTCGGTCTTTGTCTCCGTCTCTGTCTCTGTCTCTGTCTCTGTCTCTGTCTCTGTCTCTGTCTCTCTCTGTGTCTCAGTCTCTGTCTCCGTCTCTGTCTCTGCCGCTGTCTCTGTCTCTGTCTCTGTCTCTGTCTCTGCCGCTGTCTCTGTCTCTGTCTCTGTCTCTGTCCCTCTCTCTATCTCTGTCTCTGTCTCTGCCTCTGTCTCTGTCCCTGTCTCTGTCTGAGACTCTGCCTCTGCCTCTGTCTCTGTCTCTGTCTCTGTCTCTGTCTCCGTCTCTGTCTCTGTCTCTGTCTCTGTCTCTGTCTCTGTCTCTGTCTCTGTCTCTCTCTGTGTCTCTGTCTCTGTCTCCGTCTCTGTCTCTGCCGCTGTCTCTGTCTCTGTCTCTGTCTCTGTCTCTGCCGCTGTCTCTGTCTCTGTCTCTGTCTCTGTCCCTCTCTCTATCTCTGTCTCTGTCTCTGCCTCTGTCTCTGTCTCTGTCTCTGTCTCTGTCTCTGTCTCTGTCTCTGTCCCCGTATCTGTCTCTGTTTCTGTCTCTGTCCGTGTCGCTGTCTCTCCCTCTGTCTCTGTGTCCGTCTCTGTCCCTGGCTCTGTCTCTGCCACTGTCTCCGTCTCTGTCCCTGTCTCTGTCTCTGTCTCTGTCTCTGTCTCTGTCTCTGTCTCTATCTCTGTCTCCGTCTCTGTCTCTGTCTCTGTCTCTGTCTCTGTCTCTGTCTCTGTCTCTGTCTCTGTCTCTGTCTCTGTCTCTGTCTCTGTCTCTGTCTCTATCTCTGTCTCCGTCTCTATCTCTGTCCCTGTCTCTGTCTGAGACTCTGCCTCTGTCTCTGTCTCCGTCTCTGTCTCTGTCTCTGCCTCTGTCTCGGTCTTTGTCTCCGTCTCTGTCTCTGTCTCTGTCTCTGTCTCTGTCTCTGTCTCTGTCTCTGTCTCTGTCTCTCTCTGTGTCTCTGTCTCTGTCTCCGTCTCTGTCTCTGCCGCTGTCTCTGTCTCTGTCTCTGTCTCTGTCTCTGCCGCTGTCTCTGTCTCTGTCTCTGTCTCTGTCCCTCTCTCTATCTCTGTCTCTGTCTCTGCCTCTGTCTCTGTCCCTGTCTCTGTCTGAGACTCTGTTTCTGTCTCTGTCCGTGTCGCTGTCTCTCCCTCTGTCTCTGTGTCCGTCTCTGTCCCTGGCTCTGTCTCTGCCACTGTCTCCGTCTCTGTCCCTGTCTCGGTCTTTGTCTCCGTCTCTGTCTCTGTCTCTGTCTCTGTCTCTGTTTCTGTCTCTGTCGCTGTCTGTATCTCTGTCTCTGTCTCCGTCTCTGTCTCTGCCGCTGTCTCTGTCTCTGTGTGCGTCTCTGTCTCTGTCCCTGTCTCTGCCTCTGTCTCTGTCCCCGTATCTGTCTCTGTCTCTGTTTCTGTCTCTGTCTCAGTCTCTGTCTCTGTCTCCGTGTCTATCTCTGCCTCTGACTCTGTCGCGGTCCCTGTCTATGTCTCTGTCTCTGTCTCTGTCTCCGTCTGCGTCTCTGTCTCTGTCTCCGTCTCCGTCCCAGTCTCTGTCTCTGTCTCCGCCTCTGTCCCTGGCTCTGTCTCTGCCTCTGTCACCGTCTCTGTCTCTGTCTCGGTCTTTGTCTCTGTCTCTGTCTCTGTCTCTGTCTCTGCCTCTCTCTCTGTCTGAGACTCTGCCTCTGTCTCTGTCTCTCTCTCTCTCTCTGTCTCTGTCTCTGTCTCTATCTCTGTCTCTGTCTCAGTCTCTGTCTCTGTGTGCGTCTCTATCTCTGTCTCTGTCTCTGCCTCTGTCTCTGTCCCCGTATCTGTCTCTGTCTCTGTCTCTGTCTCTGTCTCTGTCCCCGTATCTGTCTCTGTCTCGGTCTTTGTCTCAGTCTCTGTCTCCGTTTCTGTCTCTGACTCTGTTTCTATCTCCGTCTCTGTCTCTGTCTCTGCCTCTGTCTCTGTCTCTGTCTCTGTCTCTGTCTCTGTCTCTGTCTCTGTCTCTGTCTCTGTCTCTGTCTCTGTCTCTGTCTCTGTCTCTGTCTCTGTCTCTGTCTCTGTCTCTGTCTCTGTCTCTGCCTCTGTCTCTGTCTCTGTCTCTGTCGCTGTCTCTCCCTCTGTCTCTGTCACCGTCTCTGTCCCTGGCTCTGTCTCTGCCTCTGTCACCGTCTCTGTCTCTGTCTCGGTCTTTGTCTCTGTCTCTGTCTCTGTCTCTATCTCTGTCTCTGTCTCTGTCTGAGACTCTACCTCTGTCTCTGTCTCTCTCTCTGTCTCTGTCTCTGTCTCTGTCTCTGTCTCTGTCTCTGTCTCTGTCTCTGTCTCTGCCTCTGTCTCCGTCTCCGTCTCTGTCTCTGTCTCTGTCCCCGTATCTGTCTCTGTCTCTGTCTCTGCCGCTGTCTCTGTCTCTGTCTCTGTCTCTGACCCTCTCTCTATCTCTGTCTCTGTCTCTGCCTCTGTCTCTGTCTCTGTCTATGTTTCTGTCTCTGTCTCTGTCTCTGTCTCTGTCCCCGTATCTGTCTCTGTCTCTGTTTCTGTCTCTGTCCGTGTCGCTGTCTCTCCCTCTGTCTCTGTGTCCGTCTCTGTCCCTGGCTCTGTCTCTGCCACTGTCTCCGTCTCTGTCCCTGTCTCGGTCTTTGTCTCCGTCTCTGTCTCTGTCTCTGTCTCTGTCTCTGTTTCTGTCTCTGTCGCTGTTTGTATCTCTGTCTCTGTCTCCGTCTCTGTCTCTGCCGCTGTCTCTGTCTCTGTCTCTGTCTCAGTCTCTGTCTCTGTGTGCGTCTCTGTCTCTGTCCCTGTCTCTGCCTCTGTCTCTGTCCCCGTATCTGTCTCTGTCTCTGTTTCTGTCTCTGTCTCAGTCTCTGTCTCTGTCTCCGTGTCTATCTCTGCCTCTGACTCTGTCGCGGTCCCTGTCTATGTCTCTGTCTCTGTCTCTGTCTCTGTCTCCGTCTGCGTCTCTGTCTCTGTCTCCGTCTCCGTCCCAGTCTCTGTCTCTGTCTCCGTCTCTGTCCCTGGCTCTGTCTCTGCCTCTGTCACCGTCTCTGTCTCTGTCTCGGTCTTTGTCTCTGTCTCTGTCTCTGTCTCTGTCTCTCTCTCTGTCTGAGACTCTGCCTCTGTCTCTGTCTCTCTCTCTCTCTCTGTCTCTGTCTCTGTCTCTATCTCTGTCTCTGTCTCAGTCTCTGTCTCTGTGTGCGTCTCTATCTCTGTCTCTGTCTCTGCCTCTGTCTCTGTCCCCGTATCTGTCTCTGTCTCTGTCTCTGTCTCTGTCTCTGTCCCCGTATCTGTCTCTGTCTCGGTCTTTGTCTCCGTCTCTGTCTCCGTTTCTGTCTCTGACTCTGTTTCTATCTCCGTCTCTGTCTCTGTCTGTGCCTCCGTCTCTGTCTCTGTCCCTGTCTCTGTCTCTGTCTCTGTCTCTGTCTCTGTCTCTGTCTCTGTCTCTGTCTCTGTCTCTGTCTCTGCCTCTGTCTCTGTCTCTGTCTCTGTCGCTGTCTCTCCCTCTGTCTCTGTCACCGTCTCTGTCCCTGGCTCTGTCTCTGCCTCTGTCACCGTCTCTGTCTCTGTCTCGGTCTTTGTCTCTGTCTCTGTCTCTGTCTCTATCTCTGTCTCTGTCTCTGTCTGAGACTCTGCCTCTGTCTCTGTCTCTCTCTCTGTCTCTGTCTCTGTCTCTGTCTCTGTCTCTGTCTCTGTCTCTGTCTCTGCCTCTGTCTCCGTCTCTGTCTCTGTCTCTGTCTTTGTCTCCGTCTCTGTCTCCGTTTCTGTCTCTGACTCTGTCTCTATCTCCGTCTCTGTCTCTGTCTCTGTCTCTGTCTCTGTCTCTGTCTCTGTCTCTGTCTCTGTCTCTGTCTCTGTCTCTGCCTCTGTCTCCGTCTCTGTCTCTGTCTCTGTCTTTGTCTCCGTCTCTGTCTCCGTTTCTGTCTCTGACTCTGTCTCTATCTCCGTCTCTGTCTCTGTCTCTGCCTCTGTCTCTGTCTTTGTCTCTGCCTCTGTCTCTGTCTCTGCCTCTGTCTCTGTCTCTGTCTCTGTCTCTGTCTCTGTCTCTGTCCCCGTATCTGTCTCTGTCTCTGTTTCTGTCCCTGTCTCTGTCGCTGTCTCTCCCTCTGTCTCTGTCACCGTCTCTGTCCCTGGCTCTGTCTCTGCCTCTGTCACCGTCTCTGTCTCTGTCTCTGTCTCGGTCTTTGTCTCCGTCTCTGTCCCTGGCTCTGTCTCTGCCTCTGTCACCGTCTCTGTCTCTGTCTCGGTCTTTGTCTCTGCCTCTGTCTCTGTCTCTGCCTCTGTATCTATCTCTGTCCCTGTCTCTGTCTGAGACTCTGCCTCTGCCTCTGTCTCTGTCTCTGTCTCTGTCTCTGTCTCTGTCTCTGTCTCTGTCTCTGTCTCTGTCTCTGTCTCTGTCTCTGTCTCTGTCTCTGTCTCCGTCTCTGTCTCTGTCTCTGCCTCTGTCTCGGTCTTTGTCTCCGTCTCTGTCTCTGTCTCTGTCTCTGTCTCTGTCTCTGTCTCTGTCTCTGTCTCTCTCTGTGTCTCTGTCTCTGTCTCCGTCTCTGTCTCTGCCGCTGTCTCTGTCTCTGTCTCTGTCTCTGTCTCTGTCTCTGCCGCTGTCTCTGTCTCTGTCTCTGTCTCTGTCCCTCTCTCTATCTCTGTCTCTGTCTCTGCCTCTGTCTCTGTCCCTGTCTCTGTCTGAGACTCTGTTTCTGTCTCTGTCCGTGTCGCTGTCTCTCCCTCTGTCTCTGTGTCCGTCTCTGTCCCTGGCTCTGTCTCTGCCACTGTCTCCGTCTCTGTCCCTGTCTCGGTCTTTGTCTCCGTCTCTGTCTCTGTCTCTGTCTCTGTCTCTGTTTCTGTCTCTGTCGCTGTCTGTATCTCTGTCTCTGTCTCCGTCTCTGTCTCTGCCGCTGTCTCTGTCTCTGTGTGCGTCTCTGTCTCTGTCCCTGTCTCTGCCTCTGTCTCTGTCCCCGTATCTGTCTCTGTCTCTGTTTCTGTCTCTGTCTCAGTCTCTGTCTCTGTCTCCGTGTCTATCTCTGCCTCTGACTCTGTCGCGGTCCCTGTCTATGTCTCTGTCTCTGTCTCTGTCTCCGTCTGCGTCTCTGTCTCTGTCTCCGTCTCCGTCCCAGTCTCTGTCTCTGTCTCCGCCTCTGTCCCTGGCTCTGTCTCTGCCTCTGTCACCGTCTCTGTCTCTGTCTCGGTCTTTGTCTCTGTCTCTGTCTCTGTCTCTGTCTCTCTCTCTGTCTGAGACTCTGCCTCTGTCTCTGTCTCTCTCTCTCTCTCTGTCTCTGTCTCTGTCTCTATCTCTGTCTCTGTCTCAGTCTCTGTCTCTGTGTGCGTCTCTATCTCTGTCTCTGTCTCTGCCTCTGTCTCTGTCCCCGTATCTGTCTCTGTCTCTGTCTCTGTCTCTGTCTCTGTCCCCGTATCTGTCTCTGTCTCGGTCTTTGTCTCCGTCTCTGTCTCCGTTTCTGTCTCTGACTCTGTTTCTATCTCCGTCTCTGTCTCTGTCTGTGCCTCTGTCTCTGTCTCTGTCCCTGTCTCTGTCTCTGTCTCTGTCTCTGTCTCTGTCTCTGTCTCTGTCTCTGTCTCTGTCTCTGTCTCTGCCTCTGTCTCTGTCTCTGTCTCTGTCGCTGTCTCTCCCTCTGTCTCTGTCACCGTCTCTGTCCCTGGCTCTGTCTCTGCCTCTGTCACCGTCTCTGTCTCTGTCTCGGTCTTTGTCTCTGTCTCTGTCTCTGTCTCTATCTCTGTCTCTGTCTCTGTCTGAGACTCTGCCTCTGTCTCTGTCTCTCTCTCTGTCTCTGTCTCTGTCTCTGTCTCTGTCTCTGTCTCTGTCTCTGTCTCTGTCTCTGTCTCTGCCTCTGTCTCCGTCTCTGTCTCTGTCTCTGTCTTTGTCTCCGTCTCTGTCTCCGTTTCTGTCTCTGACTCTGTCTCTATCTCCGTCTCTGTCTCTGTCTCTGCCTCTGTCTCTGTCTTTGTCTCTGTCTCTGTCTCTGTCTCTGTCTCTGTCTCTGTCTCTGTCTCTGTCTCTGCCTCTGTCTCCGTCTCTGTCTCTGTCTCTGTCTTTGTCTCCGTCTCTGTCTCCGTTTCTGTCTCTGACTCTGTCTCTATCTCCGTCTCTGTCTCTGTCTCTGCCTCTGTCTCTGTCTTTGTCTCTGCCTCTGTCTCTGTCTCTGCCTCTGTCTCTGTCTCTGTCTCTGTCTCTGTCTCTGTCTCTGTCCCCGTATCTGTCTCTGTCTCTGTTTCTGTCCCTGTCTCTGTCGCTGTCTCTCCCTCTGTCTCTGTCACCGTCTCTGTCCCTGGCTCTGTCTCTGCCTCTGTCACCGTCTCTGTCTCTGTCTCTGTCTCGGTCTTTGTCTCCGTCTCTGTCCCTGGCTCTGTCTCTGCCTCTGTCACCGTCTCTGTCTCTGTCTCGGTCTTTGTCTCTGCCTCTGTCTCTGTCTCTGCCTCTGTATCTATCTCTGTCCCTGTCTCTGTCTGAGACTCTGCCTCTGTCTCTGTCTCTGTCTCTGTCTCTGTCTCTGTCTCTGTCTCTGTCTCTGTCTCTGTCTCTGTCTCTGTCTCTGTCTCTGTCTCTGTCTCTGTCTCTGTCTCTATCTCTGTCTCCGTCTCTGTCTCTGTCTCTGTCTCTGTCTCTGTCTCTGTCTCTGTCTCTGTCTCTGTCTCTGTCTCTGTCTCTGTCTCTGCCTCTGTCTCTGTCTCTGTCTCTGTCGCTGTCTCTCCCTCTGTCTCTGTCACCGTCTCTGTCCCTGGCTCTGTCTCTGCCTCTGTCACCGTCCCTGTCTCTGTCTCGGTCTTTGTCTCTGTCTCTGTCTCTGTCTCTGTCTCTGTCTCTGTCTCTATCTCTGTCTCCGTCTCTGTCTCCGTCTCTGTCTCTGTCTCTGTCTCTGTCTCTGTCTCTGTCTCTGTCTCTGTCTCTGTCTCTATCTCTGTCTCCGTCTCTATCTCTGTCCCTGTCTCTGTCTGAGACTCTGCCTCTGTCTCTGTCTCCGTCTCTGTCTCTGTCTCTGTCTCTGTCTCGGTCTTTGTCTCCGTCTCTGTCTCTGTCTCTGTCTCTGTCTCTGTCTCTGTCTCTGTCTCTGTCTCTCTCTGTGTCTCAGTCTCTGTCTCCGTCTCTGTCTCTGCCGCTGTCTCTGTCTCTGTCTCTGTCTCTGTCTCTGCCGCTGTCTCTGTCTCTGTCTCTGTCTCTGTCCCTCTCTCTATCTCTGTCTCTGTCTCTGCCTCTGTCTCTGTCCCTGTCTCTGTCTGAGACTCTGCCTCTGCCTCTGTCTCTGTCTCTGTCTCTGTCTCTGTCTCTGTCTCCGTCTCTGTCTCTGTCTCTGTCTCTGTCTCTGTCTCTGTCTCTGTCTCTCTCTGTGTCTCTGTCTCTGTCTCCGTCTCTGTCTCTGCCGCTGTCTCTGTCTCTGTCTCTGTCTCTGTCTCTGCCGCTGTCTGTGTCTCTGTCTCTGTCTCTGTCCCTCTCTCTATCTCTGTCTCTGTCTCTGCCTCTGTCTCTGTCTCTGTCTCTGTCTCTGTCTCTGTCTCTGTCTCTGTCCCCGTATCTGTCTCTGTCTCTGTTTCTGTCTCTGTCCGTGTCGCTGTCTCTCCCTCTGTCTCTGTGTCCGTCTCTGTCCCTGGCTCTGTCTCTGCCACTGTCTCCGTCTCTGTCCCTGTCTCGGTCTTTGTCTCCGTCTCTGTCTCTGTCTCTGTCTCTGTCTCTGTTTCTGTCTCTGTCGCTGTCTGTATCTCTGTCTCCGTCTCCGTCTCTGTCTCTGCCGCTGTCTCTGTCTCTGTCTCAGTCTCTGTCTCTGTGTGCGTCTCTGTCTCTGTCCCTGTCTCTGCCTCTGTCTCTGTCCCCGTATCCGTCTCTGTCTCTGCTTCTGTCTCTGTCTCAGTCTCTGTCTCTGTCTCTGTGTCTATCTCTGCCTCTGACTCTGTCGCGGTCCCTGTCTATGTCTCTGTCTCTGTCTCTGTCTCCGTCTGCGTCTCTGTCTCTGTCTCCGTCTCCGTCCCAGTCTCTGTCTCTGTCTCCGTCTCTGTCCCTGTCTCTGTCTCTGTCTCTGTCTCCGTCTCTGTCCCTCTCTCTATCTCTGTCTCTGTCTCTGTCTCTGTCTCTGTCTCTGTCTCTCTCTGTGTCTCTGTCTCTGTCTCCGTCTCTGTCTCTGCCGCTGTCTCTGTCTCTGTCTCTGTCTCTGTCTCTGCCGCTGTCTATGTCTCTGTCCCTCTCTCTATCTCTGTCTCTGTCTCTGCCTCTGTCTCTGTCCCTGTCTCTGTCTGAGACTCTGCCTCTGCCTCTGTCTCTGTCTCTGTCTCTGTCTCTGTCTCCGTCTCTGTCTCTGTCTCTGTCTCTGTCTCTGTCTCTGTCTCTGTCTCTCTCTGTGTCTCTGTCTCTGTCTCCGTCTCTGTCTCAGCCGCTGTCTCTGTCTCTGTCTCTGTCTCTGTCTCTGTCTCTCTCTGTGTCTCTGTCTCTGTCTCCGTCTCTGTCTCAGCCGCTGTCTCTGTCTCTGTCTCTGTCTCTGTCTCTGTCTCTGCCGCTGTCTCTGTCTCTGTCTCTGTCTCTGACCCTCTCTCTATCTCTGTCTCTGTCTCTGCCTCTGTCTCTGTCTCTGTCTCTGTCTCTGTTTCTGTCTCTGTCTCTGTCTCTGTCTCTGTCCCCGTATCTGTCTCTGTCTCTGTTTCTGTCTCTGTCCGTGTCGCTGTCTCTCCCTCTGTCTCTGTGTCCGTCTCTGTCCCTGGCTCTGTCTCTGCCACTGTCTCCGTCTCTGTCCCTGTCTCGGTCTTTGTCTCCGTCTCTGTCTCTGTCTCTGTCTCTGTCTCTGTTTCTGTCTCTGTCGCTGTCTGTATCTCTGTCTCTGTCTCCGTCTCTGTCTCTGCCGCTGTCTCTGTCTCTGTGTGCGTCTCTGTCTCTGCCCCTGTCTCTGCCTCTGTCTCTGTCCCCGTATCTGTCTCTGTCTCTGTTTCTGTCTCTGTCTCAGCCTCTGTCTCTGTCTCCGTGTCTATCTCTGCCTCTGACTCTGTCGCGGTCCCTGTCTATGTCTCTGTCTCTGTCTCTGTCTCCGTCTGCGTCTCTGTCTCTGTCTCCGTCTCCGTCCCAGTCTCTGTCTCTGTCTCCGTCTCTGTCCCTGGCTCTGTCTCTGCCTCTGTCACCGTCTCTGTCTCTGTCTCGGTCTTTGTCTCTGTCTCTGTCTCTGTCTCTGTCTCTGTCTCTGCCTCTCTCTCTGTCTGAGACTCTGCCTCTGTCTCTGTCTCTCTCTCTCTCTCTGTCTCTGTCTCTGTCTCTATCTCTGTCTCTGTCTCAGTCTCTGTCTCTGTGTGCGTCTCTATCTCTGTCTCTGTCTCTGCCTCTGTCTCTGTCCCCGTATCTGTCTCTGTCTCTGTCTCTGTCTCTGTCTCTGTCCCCGTATCTGTCTCTGTCTCGGTCTTTGTCTCCGTCTCTGTCTCCGTTTCTGTCTCTGACTCTGTTTCTATCTCCGTCTCTGTCTCTGTCTCTGCCTCTGTCTCTGTCTCTGTCTCTGTCTCTGTCTCTGTCTCTGTCCCTGTCTCTGTCTCTGTCTCCGTCTCTGTCTCTGTCTCTGTCTCTGTCTCTGTCTCTGTCTCTGCCTCTGTCTCTGTCTCTGTCTCTGTCGCTGTCTCTCCCTCTGTCTCTGTCACCGTCTCTGTCCCTGGCTCTGTCTCTGCCTCTGTCACCGTCTCTGTCTCTGTCTCGGTCTTTGTCTCTGTCTCTGTCTCTGTCTCTATCTCTGTCTCTATCTCTGTCTGAGACTCTACCTCTGTCTCTGTCTCTCTCTCTGTCTCTGTCTCTGTCTCTGTCTCTGTCTCTGTCTCTGTCTCTGTCTCTGTCTCTGTCTCTGTCTCTGCCTCTGTCTCCGTCTCTGTCTCTGTCTCTGTCTCTGTCCCCGTATCTGTCTCTGTCTCTGTCTCTGCCGCTGTCTCTGTCTCTGTCTCTGTCTCTGACCCTCTCTCTATCTCTGTCTCTGTCTCTGCCTCTGTCTCTGTCTCTGTCTCTGTTTCTGTCTCTGTCTCTGTCTCTGTCTCTGTCCCCGTATCTGTCTCTGTCTCTGTTTCTGTCTCTGTCCGTGTCGCTGTCTCTCCCTCTGTCTCTGTGTCCGTCTCTGTCCCTGGCTCTGCCTCTGCCACTGTCTCCGTCTCTGTCCCTGTCTCGGTCTTTGTCTCCGTCTCTGTCTCTGTCTCTGTCTCTGTCTCTGTTTCTGTCTCTGTCGCTGTCTGTATCCCTGTCTCTGTATCCGTCTCTGTCTCTGCCGCTGTCTCTGTCTCTGTCTCTGTCTCTGTCCCTGTCTCTGTCTCTGTCTCCGTCTCTGTCTCTGTCTCTGTCTCTGTCTCTGTCTCTGTCTCTGCCTCTGTCTCTGTCTCTGTCTCTGTCGCTGTCTCTCCCTCTGTCTCTGTCTCCGTCTCTGTCCCTGGCTCTGTCTCTGCCTCTGTCACCGTCTCTGTCTCTGTCTCGGTCTTTGTCTCTGTCTCTGTCTCTGTCTCTGTCTCTGTCTCTGCCTCTCTCTCTGTCTGAGACTCTGCCTCTGTCTCTGTCTCTCTCTCTCTCTCTGTCTCTGTCTCTGTCTCTATCTCTGTCTCTGTCTCAGTCTCTGTCTCTGTGTGCGTCTCTATCTCTGTCTCTGTCTCTGCCTCTGTCTCTGTCCCCGTATCTGTCTCTGTCTCTGTCTCTGTCTCTGTCTCTGTCCCCGTATCTGTCTCTGTCTCGGTCTTTGTCTCCGTCTCTGTCTCCGTTTCTGTCTCTGACTCTGTTTCTATCTCCGTCTCTGTCTCTGTCTCTGCCTCTGTCTCTGTCTCTGTCTCTGTCTCTGTCTCTGTCTCTGTCCCTGTCTCTGTCTCTGTCTCCGTCTCTGTCTCTGTCTCTGTCTCTGTCTCTGTCTCTGTCTCTGCCTCTGTCTCTGTCTCTGTCTCTGTCGCTGTCTCTCCCTCTGTCTCTGTCACCGTCTCTGTCCCTGGCTCTGTCTCTGCCTCTGTCACCGTCTCTGTCTCTGTCTCGGTCTTTGTCTCTGTCTCTGTCTCTGTCTCTATCTCTGTCTCTGTCTCTGTCTGAGACTCTACCTCTGTCTCTGTCTCTCTCTCTGTCTCTGTCTCTGTCTCTGTCTCTGTCTCTGTCTCTGTCTCTGTCTCTGTCTCTGTCTCTGTCTCTGTCTCTGCCTCTGTCTCCGTCTCTGTCTCTGTCTCTGTCTCTGTCCCCGTATCTGTCTCTGTCTCTGTCTCTGCCGCTGTCTCTGTCTCTGTCTCTGTCTCTGACCCTCTCTCTATCTCTGTCTCTCTCTCTGCCTCTGTCTCTGTCTCTGTCTCTGTCTCTGTTTCTGTCTCTGTCTCTGTCTCTGTCTCTGTCCCCGTATCTGTCTCTGTCTCTGTTTCTGTCTCTGTCCGTGTCGCTGTCTCTCCCTCTGTCTCTGTGTCCGTCTCTGTCCCTGGCTCTGCCTCTGCCACTGTCTCCGTCTCTGTCCCTGTCTCGGTCTTTGTCTCCGTCTCTGTCTCTGTCTCTGTCTCTGTCTCTGTTTCTGTCTCTGTCGCTGTCTGTATCTCTGTCTCTGTATCCGTCTCTGTCTCTGCCGCTGTCTCTGTCTCTGTCTCAGTCTCTGTCTCTGTGTGCGTCTCTGTCTCTGTCCCTGTCTCTGCCTCTGTCTCTGTCCCCGTATCTGTCTCTGTCTCTGTTTCTGTCTCTGTCTCAGTCTCTGTCTCTGTCTCCGTGTCTATCTCTGCCTCTGACTCTGTCGCGGTCCCTGTCTATGTCTCTGTCTCTGTCTCTGTCTCTGTCTCCGTCTGCGTCTCTGTCTCTGTCTCCGTCTCCGTCCCAGTCTCTGTCTCTGTCTCCGTCTCTGTCCCTGGCTCTGTCTCTGCCTCTGTCACCGTCTCTGTCTCTGTCTCGGTCTTTGTCTCTGTCTCTGTCCCTGTCTCTGTCTCTCTCTCTGTCTGAGACTCTGCCTCTGTCTCTGTCTCTCTCTCTCTCTCTGTCTCTGTCTCTGTCTCTATCTCTGTCTCTGTCTCAGTCTCTGTCTCTGTGTGCGTCTCTATCTCTGTCTCTGTCTCTGCCTCTGTCTCTGTCCCCGTATCTGTCTCTGTCTCTGTCTCTGTCTCTGTCTCTGTCCCCGTATCTGTCTCTGTCTCGGTCTTTGTCTCCGTCTCTGTCTCCGTTTCTGTCTCTGACTCTGTTTCTATCTCCGTCTCTGTCTCTGTCTCTGCCTCTGTCTCTGTCTCTGTCTCTGTCTCTGTCTCTGTCTCTGTCTCTGTCTCTGTCTCTGTCTCTGTCTCTGTCTCTGTCTCTGTCTCTGTCTCTGTCTCTGTCCCCGTATCTGTCTCTGTCTCTGTTTCTGTCCCTGTCTCTGTCGCTGTCTCTCCCTCTGTCTCTGTCACCGTCTCTGTCTCTGTCTCTGTCTCTGCCTCTGTCTCTGTCTCTGTCTCTGTCGCTGTCTCTCCCTCTGTCTCTGTCACCGTCTCTGTCCCTGGCCCTGTCTCTGCCTCTGTCACCGTCTCTGTCTCTGTCCCGGTCTTTGTCTCTGTCTCTGCCTCTGTCTCTATCTCTGTCCCTGTCTCTGTCTCAGCCTCTGTCTCTGTCTCCGTCTCTGTCTCTCTCTCTGCCTCTGTCTCTGTCTCTGCCTCTGTCTCTGTCTCTGTCTCTGTCTCTGTCTCTGTCCCCGTATCTGTCTCTGTCTCTGTTTCTGTCCCTGTCTCTGTCGCTGTCTCTCCCTCTGTCTCTGTCACCGCCTCTGTCCCTGGCTCTGTCTCTGCCTCTGTCACCGTCTCTGTCTCTGTCTCGGTCTTTGTCTCTGTCCCCGTATCTGTCTCTGTCTCTGTTTCTGTCTCTGTCTCTGTCTCTGCCTCTGTCGCTGTCTCTCCCTCTGTCTCTGTCACCGTCTCTGTCCCTGGCTCTGTCTCTGCCTCTGTCTCTGTCTCTGTCTCTGTCTCTGTCTCTGTCTCTGTCTCTGTCTCTGTCTCTGTCTCTGTCTCTGTCTCTGTCTCTGTCCCCGTATCTGTCTCTGTCTCTGTCTCTGTCTCTGTCTCTGTCTCTGTCTCTGTCTCTGTCTCTGTCCCCGTATCTGTCTCTGTCTCTGTTTCTGTCTCTGTCCGTGTCGCTGTCTCTCCCTCTGTCTCTGTGTCCGTCTCTGTCCCTGGCTCTGTCTCTGCCACTGTCTCCGTCTCTGTCCCTGTCTCGGTCTTTGTCTCCGCCTCTGTCTCTGTCTCTGTCCCTGTCTCTGTTTCTGTCTCTGTCGCTGTCTGTATCTCTGTCTCTGTCTCCGTCTCTGTCTCTGCCGCTGTCTCTGTCTCTGTCTCAGTCTCTGTCTCTGTGTGCGTCTCTGTCTCTGTCCCTGTCTCTGCCTCTGTCTCTGTCCCCGTATCTGTCTCTGTCTCTGTTTCTGTCTCTGTCTCAGTCTCTGTCTCTGTCTCTGTGTCTATCTCTGCCTCTGACTCTGTCGCGGTCCCTGTCTATGTCTCTGTCTCTGTCTCTGTCTCCGTCTGCGTCTCTGTCTCTGTCTCCGTCTCCGTCCCAGTCTCTGTCTCTGTCTCCGTCTCTGTCCCTGGCTCTGTCTCTGCCTCTGTCACCGTCTCTGTCTCTGTCTCGGTCTTTGTCTCTGTCTCTGTCTCTGTCTCTGTCTCTGTCTCTGTCTCTCTCTCTGTCTGAGACTCTGCCTCTGTCTCTGTCTCTCTCTCTCTCTCTGTCTCTGTCTCTGTCTCTATCTCTGTCTCTGTCTCAGTCTCTGTCTCTGTGTGCGTCTCTATATCTGTCTCTGTCTCTGTCTCTGTCTCTGTCTCTGTCTCTGTCTCTGTCTCTGTCTCTGTCTCTGTCTCTGTCTCTGTCTCTGTCTCTGTCTCTGTCTCTGTCTCTGTCTCTGTCTCTGTCTCTGCCTCTGTCTCTGTCTCTGTCTCTGTCGCTGTCTCTCCCTCTGTCTCTGTCACCGTCTCTGTCCCTGGCTCTGTCTCTGTCTCTGTCACCGTCTCTGTCTCTGTCTCGGTCTTTGTCTCTGTCTCTGTCTCTGTCTCTATCTCTGTCTCTGTCTCTGTCTGAGACTCTGCCTCTGTCTCTGTCTCTCTCTCTGTCTCTGTCTCTGTCTCTGTCTCTGTCTCTGTCTCTGTCTCTGTCTCTGTCTCTGTCTCTGCCTCTGTCTCCGTCTCTGTCTCTGTCTCTGTCTTTGTCTCCGTCTCTGTCTCCGTTTCTGTCTCTGACTCTGTCTCTATCTCCGTCTCTGTCTCTGTCTCTGCCTCTGTCTCTGTCTTTGTCTCTGTCTCTGTCTCTGTCTCTGTCTCTGTCTCTGTCCCCGTATCTGTCTCTGTCTCTGTTTCTGTCCCTGTCTCTGTCGCTGTCTCCCCCTCTGTCTCTGTCACCGTCTCTGTCCCTGGCTCTGTCTCTGCCTCTGTCACCGCCTCTGTCTCTGTCTCGGTCTTTGTCTCTGTCCCCGTATCTGTCTCTGTCTCTGTTTCTGTCTCTGTCTCTGTCTCTGCCTCTGTCGCTGTCTCTCCCTCTGTCTCTGTCACCGTCTCTGTCCCTGGCTCTGTCTCTGCCTCTGTCACCGTCTCTGTCTCTGTCTCTGTCTCGGTCTTTGTCTCCGTCTCTGTCCCTGGCTCTGTCTCTGCCTCTGTCACCGTCTCTGACTCTGTCTCGGTCTTTGTCTCTGCCTCTGTCTCTGTCTCTGTCTCTGTCTCTGTCTCTATCTCTGTCTCCGTCTCTGTCTCTGTCTCTGTCTCTGTCTCTGTCTCTCTCTGTGTCTCTGTCTCTGTCTCCGTCTCTGTCTCTGCCGCTGTCTCTGTCTCTGTCTCTGTCTCTGTCTCTGCCGCTGTCTCTGTCTCTGTCTCTGTCTCTGTCCCTCTCTCTATCTCTGTCTCTGCCTCTGCCTCTGTCTCTGTCTCTGTCTCTGTCTCTGTCTCTGTCTCTGTCTCTGTCTCTGTCTCTGTCTCTGTCTCTGTCTCTGTCTCTGTCCCCGTATCTGTCTCTGTCTCTGTCTCTGTCTCTGTCTCTGTCTCTGTCTCTGTCTCTGTCCCCGTATCTGTCTCTGTCTCTGTTTCTGTCTCTGTCCGTGTCGCTGTCTCTCCCTCTGTCTCTGTGTCCGTCTCTGTCCCTGGCTCTGTCTCTGCCACTGTCTCCGTCTCTGTCCCTGTCTCGGTCTTTGTCTCCGCCTCTGTCTCTGTCTCTGTCCCTGTCTCTGTTTCTGTCTCTGTCGCTGTCTGTATCTCTGTCTCTGTCTCCGTCTCTGTCTCTGCCGCTGTCTCTGTCTCTGTCTCAGTCTCTGTCTCTGTGTGCGTCTCTGTCTCTGTCCCTGTCTCTGCCTCTGTCTCTGTCCCCGTATCTGTCTCTGTGTCTGTTTCTGTCTCTGTCTCAGTCTCTGTCTCTGTCTCTGTGTCTATCTCTGCCTCTGACTCTGTCGCGGTCCCTGTCTATGTCTCTGTCTCTGTCTCTGTCTCCGTCTGCGTCTCTGTCTCTGTCTCCGTCTCCGTCCCAGTCTCTGTCTCTGTCTCCGTCTCTGTCCCTGGCTCTGTCTCTGCCTCTGTCACCGTCTCTGTCTCTGTCTCGGTCTTTGTCTCTGTCTCTGTCTCTGTCTCTGTCTCTGTCTCTGTCTCTCTCTCTGTCTGAGACTCTGCCTCTGTCTCTGTCTCTCTCTCTCTCTCTGTCTCTGTCTCTGTCTCTATCTCTGTCTCTGTCTCAGTCTCTGTCTCTGTGTGCGTCTCTATATCTGTCTCTGTCTCTGTCACCGTCTCTGTCCCTGGCTCTGTCTCTGCCTGTGTCACCGTCTCTGTCTCTGTCTCGGTCTTTGTCTCTGTCTCTGTCTCTGTCTCTATCTCTGTCTCTGTCTCTGTCTGAGACTCTGCCTCTGTCTCTGTCTCTCTCTCTGTCTCTGTCTCTGTCTCTGTCTCTGTCTCTGTCTCTGTCTCTGTCTCTGTCTCTGTCTCTGTCTCTGCCTCTGTCTCCGTCTCTGTCTCTGTCTCTGTCTTTGTCTCCGTCTCTGTCTCCGTTTCTGTCTCTGACTCTGTCTCTATCTCCGTCTCTGTCTCTGTCTCTGCCTCTGTCTCTGTCTCTGTCTCCGTCTCTGTCTCTGTCTCTGCCTCTGTCTCGGTCTTTGTCTCCGTCTCTGTCTCTGTCTCTGTCTCTGTCTCTGTCTCTGTCTCTGTCTCCGTCTCTGTCTCTGCCGCTGTCTCTGTCTCTGTCTCTGTCTCTGTCTCTGCCGCTGTCTCTGTCTCTGTCTCTGTCTCTGTCCCTCTCTCTATCTCTGTCTCTGTCTCTGCCTCTGTCTCTGTCCCTGTCTCTGTCTGAGACTCTGCCTCTGCCTCTGTCTCTGTCTCTGTCTCTGTCTCTGTCTCCGTCTCTGTCTCTGTCTCTGTCTCTGTCTCTGTCTCTGTCTCTGTCTCTGTCTCTGTCTCTGTCTCTCTCTGTGTCTCTGTCTCTGTCTCCGTCTCTGTCTCTGCCGCTGTCTCTGTCTCTGTCTCTGTCTCTGTCTCTGTCTCTGTCTCTGCCGCTGTCTCTGTCTCTGTCTCTGTCTCTGACCCTCTCTCTATCTCTGTCTCTGTCTCTGCCTCTGTCTCTGTCTCTGTTTCTGTCTCTGTCTCTGTCTCTGTCTCTGTCTCTGTCTCTGTCTCTGTCTCTGTCTCTGCCTCTGTCTCTGTCTCTGTCTCTGTCGCTGTCTCTCCCTCTGTCTCTGTCACCGTCTCTGTCCCTGGCCCTGTCTCTGCCTCTGTCACCGTCTCTGTCTCTGTCTCTGTCTCTGTCTCTGTCTCTGTCTCTGTCTCTGTCTCTGTCTCTGTCTCTGTCTCTGTCTCTGTCCCCGTATCTGTCTCTGTCTCTGTCTCTGTCTCTGTCTCTGTCTCTGTCTCTGTCTCTGTCCCCGTATCTGTCTCTGTCTCTGTTTCTGTCTCTGTTCGTGTCGCTGTCTCTCCCTCTGTCTCTGTGTCCGTCTCTGTCCCTGGCTCTGTCTCTGCCACTGTCTCCGTCTCTGTCCCTGTCTCGGTCTTTGTCTCCGCCTCTGTCTCTGTCTCTGTCCCTGTCTCTGTTTCTGTCTCTGTCGCTGTCTGTATCTCTGTCTCTGTCTCCGTCTCTGTCTCTGCCGCTGTCTCTGTCTCTGTCTCAGTCTCTGTCTCTGTGTGCGTCTCTGTCTCTGTCCCTGTCTCTGCCTCTGTCTCTGTCCCCGTATCTGTCTCTGTCTCTGTTTCTGTCTCTGTCTCAGTCTCTGTCTCTGTCTCTGTGTCTATATCTGCCTCTGACTCTGTCGCGGTCCCTGTCTATGTCTCTGTCTCTGTCTCTGTCTCCGTCTGCGTCTCTGTCTCTGTCTCCGTCTCCGTCCCAGTCTCTGTCTCTGTCTCCGTCTCTGTCCCTGGCTCTGTCTCTGCCTCTGTCACCGTCTCTGTCTCTGTCTCGGTCTTTGTCTCTGTCTCTGTCTCTGTCTCTGTCTCTGTCTCTGTCTCTCTCTCTGTCTGAGACTCTGCCTCTGTCTCTGTCTCTCTCTCTCTCTCTGTCTCTGTCTCTGTCTCTATCTCTGTCTCTGTCTCAGTCTCTGTCTCTGTGTGCGTCTCTATATCTGTCTCTGTCTCTGTCTCTGTCTCTGTCTCTGTCTCTGTCTCTGTCTCTGTCTCTGTCTCTGTCTCTGTCTCTGTCTCTGTCTCTGTCTCTGTCTCTGTCTCTGTCTCTGTCTCTGTCTCTGTCTCTGTCTCTGTCTCTGCCTCTGTCTCTGTCTCTGTCTCTGTCGCTGTCTCTCCCTCTGTCTCTGTCACCGTCTCTGTCCCTGGCTCTGTCTCTGTCTCTGTCACCGTCTCTGTCTCTGTCTCGGTCTTTGTCTCTGTCTCTGTCTCTGTCTCTATCTCTGTCTCTGTCTCTGTCTGAGACTCTGCCTCTGTCTCTCTCTCTCTCTCTGTCTCTGTCTCTGTCTCTGTCTCTGTCTCTGTCTCTGTCTCTGTCTCTGTCTCTGCCTCTGTCTCCGTCTCTGTCTCTGTCTCTGTCTTTGTCTCCGTCTCTGTCTCCGTTTCTGTCTCTGACTCTGTCTCTATCTCCGTCTCTGTCTCTGTCTCTGCCTCTGTCTCTGTCTTTGTCTCTGTCTCTGTCTCTTTCTCTGTCTCTGTCTCTGTCCCCGTATCTGTCTCTGTCTCTGTTTCTGTCCCTGTCTCTGTCGCTGTCTCCCCCTCTGTCTCTGTCACCGTCTCTGTCCCTGGCTCTGTCTCTGCCTCTGTCACCGCCTCTGTCTCTGTCTCGGTCTTTGTCTCTGTCCCCGTATCTGTCTCTGTCTCTGTTTCTGTCTCTGTCTCTGTCTCTGCCTCTGTCGCTGTCTCTCCCTCTGTCTCTGTCACCGTCTCTGTCCCTGGCTCTGTCTCTGCCTCTGTCACCGTCTCTGTCTCTGTCTCTGTCTCGGTCTTTGTCTCCGTCTCTGTCCCTGGCTCTGTCTCTGCCTCTGTCACCGTCTCTGACTCTGTCTCGGTCTTTGTCTCTGCCTCTGTCTCTGTCTCTGTCTCTGTCTCTGTCTCTATCTCTGTCTCCGTCTCTGTCTCTGTCTCTGTCTCTGTCTCTGTCTCTCTCTGTGTCTCTGTCTCTGTCTCCGTCTCTGTCTCTGCCGCTGTCTCTGTCTCTGTCTCTGTCTCTGTCTCTGCCGCTGTCTCTGTCTCTGTCTCTGTCTCTGTCCCTCTCTCTATCTCTGTCTCTGTCTCTGCCTCTGTCTCTGTCTCTGTCTCTGTCTCTGTCTCTGTCTCTGTCTCTGTCTCTGTCTCTGTCTCTGTCTCTGTCTCTGTCTCTGTCCCCGTATCTGTCTCTGTCTCTGTCTCTGTCTCTGTCTCTGTCTCTGTCTCTGTCTCTGTCCCCGTATCTGTCTCTGTCTCTGTTTCTGTCTCTGTCCGTGTCGCTGTCTCTCCCTCTGTCTCTGTGTCCGTCTCTGTCCCTGGCTCTGTCTCTGCCACTGTCTCCGTCTCTGTCCCTGTCTCGGTCTTTGTCTCCGCCTCTGTCTCTGTCTCTGTCCCTGTCTCTGTTTCTGTCTCTGTCGCTGTCTGTATCTCTGTCTCTGTCTCCGTCTCTGTCTCTGCCGCTGTCTCTGTCTCTGTCTCAGTCTCTGTCTCTGTGTGCGTCTCTGTCTCTGTCCCTGTCTCTGCCTCTGTCTCTGTCCCCGTATCTGTCTCTGTCTCTGTTTCTGTCTCTGTCTCAGTCTCTGTCTCTGTCTCTGTGTCTATCTCTGCCTCTGACTCTGTCGCGGTCCCTGTCTATGTCTCTGTCTCTGTCTCTGTCTCCGTCTGCGTCTCTGTCTCTGTCTCCGTCTCCGTCCCAGTCTCTGTCTCTGTCTCCGTCTCTGTCCCTGGCTCTGTCTCTGCCTCTGTCACCGTCTCTGTCTCTGTCTCGGTCTTTGTCTCTGTCTCTGTCTCTGTCTCTGTCTCTGTCTCTGTCTCTGTCTCTCTCTCTGTCTGAGACTCTGCCTCTGTCTCTGTCTCTCTCTCTCTCTCTGTCTCTGTCTCTGTCTCTATCTCTGTCTCTGTCTCAGTCTCTGTCTCTGTGTGCGTCTCTATATCTGTCTCTGTCTCTGTCTCTGTCTCTGTCTCTGCCTCTGTCTCTGTCTCTGCCTCTGTCTCTATCTCTGTCCCTGTCTCTGTCTGAGACTCTGCCTCTGCCTCTGTCTCTGTCTCTGTCTCTGTCTCTGTCTCTGTCTCTGTCTCTGTCTCTGTCTCTGTCTCTGTCTCTGTCTCTGTCTCTGTCTCTGTCTCTGTCTCTGTCTCTGTCTCTGTCTCTGTCTCTGTCTCTGTCTCTGTCTCTGTCTCTGTCTCTGTCTCTGTCTCTATCTCTGTCTCCGTCTCTGTCTCTGTCTCTGTCTCTGTCTCTGTCTCTGTCTCTGTCTCTGTCTCTGTCTCTGTCTCTGTCTCTGTCTCTGCCTCTGTCTCTGTCTCTGTCTCTGTCTCTGTCGCTGTCTCTCCCTCTGTCTCTGTCACCGTCTCTGTCCCTGGCTCTGTCTCTGCCTCTGTCACCGTCCCTGTCTCTGTCTCGGTCTTTGTCTCTGTCTCTGTCTCTGTCTCTGTCTCTGTCTCTGTCTCTGTCTCTGCCTCTGTCTCTGTCTCTGTCTCTATCTCTGTCTCCGTCTCTGTCTCTGTCTCTGTCTCTGTCTCTGTCTCTGTCTCTGTCTCTGTCTCTGTCTCTGTCTCTGTCTCTGTCTCTGTCTCTGTCTCTATCTCTGTCTCTGTCTCTGTCTGAGACTTTGCCTCTGTCTCTGTCTCTCTCTCTGTCTCTGTCTCTGTCTCTATCTCTGTCTCTGTCTCTGTCTCTGTCTCTGTCTCTGTCTCTGCCTCTGTCTCCGTCTCTGTCTCTGTCTCCGTCTTTGTCTCCGTCTCTGTCTCCGTTTCTGTCTCTGCCGCTGTCTCTGTCTCTGTCTCAGTCTCTGTCTCTGTGTGCGTCTCTGTCTCTGTCCCTGTCTCTGCCTCTGTCTCTGTCCCCGTATCTGTCTCTGTCTCTGTTTCTGTCTCTGTCTCAGTCTCTGTCTCTGTCTCTGTGTCTATCTCTGCCTCTGACTCTGTCGCGGTCCCTGTCTATGTCTCTGTCTCTGTCGCTGTCTCCGTCTGCGTCTCTGTCTCTGTCTCCGTCTCCGTCCCAGTCTCTGTCTCTGTCTCCGTCTCTGTCCCTGGCTCTGTCTCTGCCTCTGTCACCGTCTCTGTCTCTGTCTCGGTCTTTGTCTCTGTCTCTGTCTCTGTCTCTGTCTCTGTCTCTCTCTCTGTCTGAGACTCTGCCTCTGTCTCTGTCTCTCTCTCTCTCTCTGTCTCTGTCTTTGTCTCTGTCTCTGTCTCTGTCTCTGTCTCTGTCTCTGTCTCTGTCTCTGTCTCTGTCTCCGTCTCTGTCTCTGTCTCTGTCTCTGTCTCTGTCTCTGTCTCTGTCTCTGTGTCTGTCTCTGTCTCTGTCTCTGTCTCTGCCTCTGTCTCTGTCTCTGTCTCTGGCGCTGTCTCTCCCTCTGTCTCTGTCACCGTCTCTGTCCCTGGCTCTGTCTCTGCCTCTGTCACCGTCCCTGTCTCTGTCTCGGTCTTTGTCTCTGTCTCTGTCTCTGTCTCTATCTCTGTCTCTGTCTCTGTCTCTGTCTCTGTCTCTGTCTCTGTCTCTATCTCTGTCTCCGTCTCTGTCTCTGTCTCTGTCTCTGTCTCTGTCTCTGTCTCTGTCTCTGTCTCTGTCTCTGTCTCTGTCTCTGTCTCTGTCTCTGTCTCTGTCTCTATCTCTGTCTCCGTCTCTATCTCTGTCCCTGTCTCTGTCTGAGACTCTGCCTCTGTCTCTGTCTCCGTCTCTGTCTCTGTCTCTGCCTCTGTCTCGGTCTTTGTCTCCGTCTCTGTCTCTGTCTCTGTCTCTGTCTCTGTCTCTGTCTCTGTCTCTCTCTGTGTCTCTGTCTCTGTCTCCGTCTCTGTCTCTGCCGCTGTCTCTGTCTCTGTCTCTGTCTCTGTCTCTGTCTCTGTCCCTGGCTCTGTCTCTGCCACTGTCTCCGTCTCTGTCCCTGTCTCGGTCTTTGTCTCCGTCTCTGTCTCTGTCTCTGTCTCTGTCTCTGTTTCTGTCTCTGTCGCTGTCTGTATCTCTGTCTCTGTCTCCGTCTCTGTCTCTGCCGCTGTCTCTGTCTCTGTCTCAGTCTCTGTCTCTGTGTGCGTCTCTGTCTCTGTCCCTGTCTCTGCCTCTGTCTCTGTCCCCATATCTGTCTCTGTCTCTGTTTCTGTCTCTGTCTCAGTCTCTGTCTCTGTCTCCGTGTCTATCTCTGCCTCTGACTCTGTCGCGGTCCCTGTCTATGTCTCTGTCTCTGTCTCTGTCTCCGTCTGCGTCTCTGTCTCTGTCTCCGTCTCCGTCCCAGTCTCTGTCTCTGTCTCCGTCTCTGTCGCTGGCTCTGTCTCTGCCTCTGTCACCGTCTCTGTCTCTGTCTCGGTCTTTGTCTCTGTCTCTGTCTCTGTCTCTGTCTCTGTCTCTGTCTCTCTCTCTGTCTGAGACTCTGCCTCTGTCTCTGTCTCTCTCTCTCTCTCTGTCTCTGTCTCTGTCTCTATCTCTGTCTCTGTCTCAGTCTCTGTCTCTGTGTGCGTCTCTATCTCTGTCTCTGTCTCTGCCTCTGTCTCTGTCCCCGTATCTGTCTCTGTCTCTGTCTCTGTCTCTGTCTCTGTCTCTGTCCCCGTATCTGTCTCTGTCTCGGTCTTTGTCTCCGTCTCTGTCTCTGCCTCTGTCTCTGTCTCTGTCTCTGTTTCTGTCTCTGTCTCTGTCTCTGTCTCTGTCCCCGTATCTGTCTCTGTCTCTGTTTCTGTCTCTGTCCGTGTCGCTGTCTCTCCCTCTGTCTCTGTGTCCGTCTCTGTCCCTGGCTCTGTCTTTGCCACTGTCTCCGTCTCTCTCCCTGTCTCGGTCTTTGTCTCCGTCTCTGTCTCTGTCTCTGTCTCTGTCTCTGTTTCTGTCTCTGTCGCTGTCTGTATCTCTGTCTCTGTCTCCGTCTCTGTCTCTGCCGCTGTCTCTGTCTCTGTCTCAGTCTCTGTCTCTGTGTGCGTCTCTGTCTCTGTCCCTGTCTCTGCCTCTGTCTCTGTCCCCGTATCTGTCTCTGTCTCTGTTTCTGTCTCTGTCTCAGTCTCTGTCTCTGTCTCGGTCTTTGTCTCTGTCTCTGTCTCTGTCTCTGTCTCTGTCTCTGTCTCTCTCTCTGTCTGAGACTCTGCCTCTGTCTCTGTCTCTCTCTCTCTCTCTGTCTCTGTCTTTGTCTCTGTCTCTGTCTCTGTCTCTGTCTCTGTCTCTGTCTCTGTCTCTGTCTCTGTCTCCGTCTCTGTCTCTGTCTCTGTCTCTGTCTCTGTCTCTGTCTCTGTGTCTGTCTCTGTCTCTGTCTCTGTCTCTGCCTCTGTCTCTGTCTCTGTCTCTGGCGCTGTCTCTCCCTCTGTCTCTGTCACCGTCTCTGTCCCTGGCTCTGTCTCTGCCTCTGTCACCGTCCCTGTCTCTGTCTCGGTCTTTGTCTCTGTCTCTGTCTCTGTCTCTGTCTCTGTCTCTGTCTCTGTCTCTGTCTCTGTCTCTGTCTCTGTCTCTATCTCTGTCTCCGTCTCTGTCTCTGTCTCTGTCTCTGTCTCTGTCTCTGTCTCTGTCTCTGTCTCTGTCTCTGTCTCTGTCTCTGTCTCTGTCTCTATCTCTGTCTCCGTCTCTATCTCTGTCCCTGTCTCTGTCTGAGACTCTGCCTCTGTCTCTGTCTCCGTCTCTGTCTCTGTCTCTGCCTCTGTCTCGGTCTTTGTCTCCGTCTCTGTCTCTGTCTCTGTCTCTGTCTCTGTCTCTGTCTCTGTCTCTCTCTGTGTCTCTGTCTCTGTCTCCGTCTCTGTCTCTGCCGCTGTCTCTGTCTCTGTCTCTGTCTCTGTCTCTGTCTCTGTCCCTGGCTCTGTCTCTGCCACTGTCTCCGTCTCTGTCCCTGTCTCGGTCTTTGTCTCCGTCTCTGTCTCTGTCTCTGTCTCTGTCTCTGTTTCTGTCTCTGTCGCTGTCTGTATCTCTGTCTCTGTCTCCGTCTCTGTCTCTGCCGCTGTCTCTGTCTCTGTCTCAGTCTCTGTCTCTGTGTGCGTCTCTGTCTCTGTCCCTGTCTCTGCCTCTGTCTCTGTCCCCATATCTGTCTCTGTCTCTGTTTCTGTCTCTGTCTCAGTCTCTGTCTCTGTCTCCGTGTCTATCTCTGCCTCTGACTCTGTCGCGGTCCCTGTCTATGTCTCTGTCTCTGTCTCTGTCTCCGTCTGCGTCTCTGTCTCTGTCTCCGTCTGCGTCTCTGTCTCTGTCTCCGTCTCTCTCTCTGTCTGAGACTCTGCCTCTGTCTCTGTCTCTCTCTCTCTCTCTGTCTCTGTCTCTGTCTCTATCTCTGTCTCTGTCTCAGTCTCTGTCTCTGTGTGCGTCTCTATCTCTGTCTCTGTCTCTGCCTCTGTCTCTGTCCCCGTATCTGTCTCTGTCTCTGTCTCTGTCTCTGTCTCTGTCTCTGTCCCCGTATCTGTCTCTGTCTCGGTCTTTGTCTCCGTCTCTGTCTCTGCCTCTGTCTCTGTCTCTGTCTCTGTTTCTGTCTCTGTCTCTGTCTCAGTCTCTGTCCCCGTATCTGTCTCTGTCTCTGTTTCTGTCTCTGTCCGTGTCGCTGTCTCTCCCTCTGTCTCTGTGTCCGTCTCTGTCCCTGGCTCTGTCTCTGCCACTGTCTCCGTCTCTCTCCCTGTCTCGGTCTTTGTCTCCGTCTCTGTCTCTGTCTCTGTCTCTGTCTCTGTTTCTGTCTCTGTCGCTGTCTGTATCTCTGTCTCTGTCTCCGTCTCTGTCTCTGCCGCTGTCTCTGTCTCTGTCTCAGTCTCTGTCTCTGTGTGCGTCTCTGTCTCTGTCCCTGTCTCTGCCTCTGTCTCTGTCCCCGTATCTGTCTCTGTCTCTGTTTCTGTCTCTGTCTCAGTCTCTGTCTCTGTCTCCGTGTCTATCTCTGCCTCTGACTCTGTCGCGGTGCCTGTCTATGTCTCTGTCTCTGTCTCTGTCTCTGTCTCCGTCTGCGTCTCTGTCTCTGTCTCCGTCTCCGTCCCAGTCTCTGTCTCTGTCTCTGTCTCTGTCTCTGTCTCTGTCTCTGTCTCTGCCTCTGTCTCTGTCTCTGTCTCTGTCGCTGTCTCTCCCTCTGTCTCTGTCACCGTCTCTGTCCCTGGCCCTGTCTCTGCCTCTGTCACCGTCTCTGTCTCTGTCCCGGTCTTTGTCTCTGTCTCTGCCTCTGTCTCTATCTCTGTCCCTGTCTCTGTCTCAGCCTCTGTCTCTGTCTCCGTCTCTGTCTCTCTCTCTGCCTCTGTCTCTGTCTCTGCCTCTGTCTCTGTCTCTGTCTCTGTCTCTGTCTCTGTCCCCGTATCTGTCTCTGTCTCTGTTTCTGTCCCTGTCTCTGTCGCTGTCTCTCCCTCTGTCTCTGTCACCGTCTCTGTCCCTGGCTCTGTCTCTGCCTCTGTCACCGTCTCTGTCTCTGTCTCGGTCTTTGTCTCTGTCCCCGTATCTGTCTCTGTCTCTGTTTCTGTCTCTGTCTCTGTCTCTGCCTCTGTCGCTGTCTCTCCCTCTGTCTCTGTCACCGTCTCTGTCCCTGGCTCTGTCTCTGCCTCTGTCTCTGTCTCTGTCTCTGTCTCTGTCTCTGTCTCTGTCTCTGTCTCTGTCTCTGTCTCTGTCTCTGTCTCTGTCTCTGTCTCTGTCCCCGTATCTGTCTCTGTCTCTGTCTCTGTCTCTGTCTCTGTCTCTGTCTCTGTCTCTGTCCCCGTATCTGTCTCTGTCTCTGTTTCTGTCTCTGTCCGTGTCGCTGTCTCTCCCTCTGTCTCTGTGTCCGTCTCTGTCCCTGGCTCTGTCTCTGCCACTGTCTCCGTCTCTGTCCCTGTCTCGGTCTTTGTCTCCGCCTCTGTCTCTGTCTCTGTCCCTGTCTCTGTTTCTGTCTCTGTCGCTGTCTGTATCTCTGTCTCTGTCTCCGTCTCTGTCTCTGCCGCTGTCTCTGTCTCTGTCTCAGTCTCTGTCTCTGTGTGCGTCTCTGTCTCTGTCCCTGTCTCTGCCTCTGTCTCTGTCCCCGTATCTGTCTCTGTCTCTGTTTCTGTCTCTGTCTCAGTCTCTGTCTCTGTCTCTGTGTCTATCTCTGCCTCTGACTCTGTCGCGGTCCCTGTCTATGTCTCTGTCTCTGTCTCTGTCTCCGTCTGCGTCTCTGTCTCTGTCTCCGTCTCCGTCCCAGTCTCTGTCTCTGTCTCCGTCTCTGTCCCTGGCTCTGTCTCTGCCTCTGTCACCGTCTCTGTCTCTGTCTCGGTCTTTGTCTCTGTCTCTGTCTCTGTCTCTGTCTCTGTCTCTGTCTCTGTCTCTCTCTCTGTCTGAGACTCTGCCTCTGTCTCTGTCTCTCTCTCTCTCTCTGTCTCTGTCTCTGTCTCTATCTCTGTCTCTGTCTCAGTCTCTGTCTCTGTGTGCGTCTCTATATCTGTCTCTGTCTCTGTCTCTGTCTCTGTCTCTGTCTCTGTCTCTGTCTCTGTCTCTGTCTCTGTCTCTGTCTCTGTCTCTGTCCCTGTCTCTGTCTCTGTCTCTGTCTCTGTCTCTGTCTCTGTCTCTGCCTCTGTCTCTGTCTCTGTCTCTGTCGCTGTCTCTCCCTCTGTCTCTGTCACCGTCTCTGTCCCTGGCTCTGTCTCTGCCTCTGTCACCGTCTCTGTCTCTGTCTCGGTCTTTGTCTCTGTCTCTGTCTCTGTCTCTATCTCTGTCTCTGTCTCTGTCTGAGAATCTGCCTCTGTCTCTGTCTCTCTCTCTGTCTCTGTCTCTGTCTCTGTCTCTGTCTCTGTCTCTGTCTCTGTCTCTGTCTCTGTCTCTGTCTCTGCCTCTGTCTCCGTCTCTGTCTCTGTCTCTGTCTTTGTCTCCGTCTCTGTCTCCGTTTCTGTCTCTGACTCTGTCTCTATCTCCGTCTCTGTCTCTGTCTCTGCCTCTGTCTCTGTCTTTGTCTCTGTCTCTGTCTCTGTCTCTGTCTCTGTCTCTGTCTCTGTCCCCGTATCTGTCTCTGTCTCTGTTTCTGTCCCTGTCTCTGTCGCTGTCTCCCCCTCTGTCTCTGTCACCGTCTCTGTCCCTGGCTCTGTCTCTGCCTCTGTCACCGCCTCTGTCTCTGTCTCGGTCTTTGTCTCTGTCCCCGTATCTGTCTCTGTCTCTGTTTCTGTCTCTGTCTCTGTCTCTGCCTCTGTCGCTGTCTCTCCCTCTGTCTCTGTCACCGTCTCTGTCCCTGGCTCTGTCTCTGCCTCTGTCACCGTCTCTGTCTCTGTCTCTGTCTCGGTCTTTGTCTCCGTCTCTGTCCCTGGCTCTGTCTCTGCCTCTGTCACCGTCTCTGACTCTGTCTCGGTCTTTGTCTCTGCCTCTGTCTCTGTCTCTGTCTCTGTCTCTGTCTCTATCTCTGTCTCCGTCTCTGTCTCTGTCTCTGTCTCTGTCTCTGTCTCTGTCTCTGTCTCTGTCTCTGTCTCTGTCTCTGTCTATGTCTCTGTCTCTGTCTCTGTCTCAGTCTCTGTCTCTGTCTCTATCTCTGTCTCCGCCTCTATCTCTGTCCCTGTCTCTGTCTGAGACTCTGCCTCTGTCTCTGTCTCCGTCTCTGTCTCTGTCTCTGCCTCTGTCTCGGTCTTTGTCTCCGTCTCTGTCTCTGTCTCTGTCTCTGTCTCTGTCTCTGTCTCTGTCTCTGTCTCTCTCTGTGTCTCTGTCTCTGTCTCCGTCTCTGTCTCTGCCGCTGTCTCTGTCTCTGTCTCTGTCTCTGTCTCTGCCGCTGTCTCTGTCTCTGTCTCTGTCTCTGTCCCTCTCTCTATCTCTGTCTCTGTCTCTGCCTCTGTCTCTGTCCCTGTCTCTGTCTGAGACTCTGCCTCTGCCTCTGTCTCTGTCTCTGTCTCTGTCTCCGTCTCTGTCTCTGTCTCTGTCTCTGTCTCTGTCTCTGTCTCTGTCTCTGTCTCTGTCTCTGTCTCTCTCTGTGTCTCTGTCTCTGTCTCCGTCTCTGTCTCTGCCGCTGTCTCTGTCTCTGTCTCTGTCTCTGTCTCTGTCTCTGTCTCTGCCGCTGTCTCTGTCTCTGTCTCTGTCTCTGACCCTCTCTCTATCTCTGTCTCTGTCTCTGCCTCTGTCTCTGTCTCTGTTTCTGTCTCTGTCTCTGTCTCTGTCTCTGTCCCCGTATCTGTCTCTGTCTCTGTTTCTGTCTCTGTCCGTGTCGCTGTCTCTCCCTCTGTCTCTGTGTCCGTCTCTGTCCCTGGCTCTGTCTCTGCCACTGTCTCCGTCTCTGTCCCTGTCTCGGTCTTTGTCTCCGTCTCTGTCTCCGTTTCTGTCTCTGACTCTGTTTCTATCTCCGTCTCTGTCTCTGTCTCTGCCTCTGTCTCTGTCTCTGTCTCTGTCTCTGTCTCTGTCTCTGTCTCTGTCTCTGTCTCTGTCTCTGTCTCTGTCTCTGTCTCTGTCTCTGTCTCTGTCTCTGTCTCTGTCTCTGCTTCTGTCTCTGTCTCTGTCTCTGTCGCTGTCTCTCCCTCTGTCTCTGTCACCGTCTCTGTCCCTGGCTCTGTCTCTGCCTCTGTCACCGTCTCTGTCTCTGTCTCGGTCTTTGTCTCTGTCTCTGTCTCTGTCTCTGTCTCTCTCTGTGTCTCTGTCTCTGTCTCCGTCTCTGTCTCTGCCGCTGTCTCTGTCTCCGTCTCTGTCTCTGCCGCTGTCTCTGTCTCTGTCTCAGTCTCTGTCTCTGTCTCTGTCCCTCTCTCCATCTCTGTCTCTGTCTCTGTCTCTGTCTCTGTCTCTGTCTCTCTCTGTGTCTCTGTCTCTGTCTCCGTCTCTGTCTCTGCCGCTGTCTCTGTCTCTGTCTCTGTCTCTGTCTCTGCCGCTGTCTCTGTCTCTGTCTCTGTCTCTGTCCCTCTCTCTATCTCTGTCTCTGTCTCTGCCTCTGTCTCTGTCCCTGTCTCTGTCTGAGACTCTGCCTCTGCCTCTGTCTCTGTCTCTGTCTCTGTCTCTGTCTCCGTCTCTGTCTCTGTCTCTGTCTCTGTCTCTGTCTCTGTCTCTGTCTCTGTCTCTGTCTCTATCTGTGTCTCTGTCTCTGTCTCCGTCTCTGTCTCTGCCGCTGTCTCTGTCTCTGTCTCTGTCTCTGTCTCTGTCTCTGTCTCTGCCGCTGTCTCTGTCTCTGTCTCTGTCTCTGACCCTCTCTCTATCTCTGTCTCTGTCTCTGCCTCTGTCTCTGTCTCTGTTTCTGTCTCTGTCTCTGTCTCTGTCTCTGTCTCTGTCTCTGTCTCTGTCTCTGCCTCTGTTTCTGTCTCTGTCCGTGTCGCTGTCTCTCCCTCTGTCTCTGTGTCCGTCTCTGTCCCTGGCTCTGTCTCTGCCACTGTCTCCGTCTCTGTCCCTGTCTCGGTCTTTGTCTCCGCCCCTGTCTCTGTCTCTGTCCCTGTCTCTGTTTCTGTCTCTGTCGCTGTCTGTATCTCTGTCTCTGTCTCCGTCTCTGTCTCTGCCGCTGTCTCTGTCTCTGTCTCAGTCTCTGTCTCTGTGTGCGTCTCTGTCTCTGTCCCTGTCTCTGCCTCTGTCTCTGTCCCCGTATCTGTCTCTGTCTCTGTTTCTGTCTCTGTCTCAGTCTCTGTCTCTGTCTCTGTGTCTATCTCTGCCTCTGACTCTGTCGCGGTCCCTGTCTATGTCTCTGTCTCTGTCTCTGTCTCCGTCTGCGTCTCTGTCTCTGTCTCCGTCTCCGTCCCAGTCTCTGTCTCTGTCTCCGTCTCTGTCCCTGGCTCTGTCTCTGCCTCTGTCACCGTCTCTGTCTCTGTCTCGGTCTTTGTCTCTGTCTCTGTCTCTGTCTCTGTCTCTGTCTCTGTCTCTGTCTCTCTCTCTGTCTGAGACTCTGCCTCTGTCTCTGTCTCTCTCTCTCTCTCTGTCTCTGTCTCTGTCTCTATCTCTGTCTCTGTCTCAGTCTCTGTCTCTGTGTGCGTCTCTATATCTGTCTCTGTCTCTGTCTCTGTCTCTGTCTCTGTCTCTGTCTCTGTCTCTGTTTCTGTCTCTGTCTCTGTCTCTGTCTCTGTCTCTGTCCCTGTCTCTGTCTCTGTCTCTGTCTCTGTCTCTGTCTCTGTCTCTGCCTCTGTCTCTGTCTCTGTCTCTGTCGCTGTCTCTCCCTCTGTCTCTGTCACCGTCTCTGTCCCTGGCTCTGTCTCTGCCTCTGTCACCGTCTCTGTCTCTGTCTCGGTCTTTGTCTCTGTCTCTGTCTCTGTCTCTATCTCTGTCTCTGTCTCTGTCTGAGAATCTGCCTCTGTCTCTGTCTCTCTCTCTGTCTCTGTCTCTGTCTCTGTCTCTGTCTCTGTCTCTGTCTCTGTCTCTGTCTCTGTCTCTGTCTCTGCCTCTGTCTCCGTCTCTGTCTCTGTCTCTGTCTTTGTCTCCGTCTCTGTCTCCGTTTCTGTCTCTGACTCTGTCTCTATCTCCGTCTCTGTCTCTGTCTCTGCCTCTGTCTCTGTCTTTGTCTCTGTCTCTGTCTCTGTCTCTGTCTCTGTCTCTGTCCCCGTATCTGTCTCTGTCTCTGTTTCTGTCCCTGTCTCTGTCGCTGTCTCCCCCTCTGTCTCTGTCACCGTCTCTGTCCCTGGCTCTGTCTCTGCCTCTGTCACCGCCTCTGTCTCTGTCTCGGTCTTTGTCTCTGTCCCCGTATCTGTCTCTGTCTCTGTTTCTGTCTCTGTCTCTGTCTCTGCCTCTGTCGCTGTCTCTCCCTCTGTCTCTGTCACCGTCTCTGTCCCTGGCTCTGTCTCTGCCTCTGTCACCGTCTCTGTCTCTGTCTCTGTCTCGGTCTTTGTCTCCGTCTCTGCCCCTGGCTCTGTCTCTGCCTCTGTCACCGTCTCTGACTCTGTCTCGGTCTTTGTCTCTGCCTCTGTCTCTGTCTCTGTCTCTGTCTCTGTCTCTATCTCTGTCTCCGTCTCTGTCTCTGTCTCTGTCTCTGTCTCTGTCTCTGTCTCTGTCTCTGTCTCTGTCTCTGTCTCTGTCTCTGTCTCTGTCTCTGTCTCTGTCTCAGTCTCTGTCTCTGTCTCTATCTCTGTCTCCGCCTCTATCTCTGTCCCTGTCTCTGTCTGAGACTCTGCCTCTGTCTCTGTCTCCGTCTCTGTCTCTGTCTCTGCCTCTGTCTCGGTCTTTGTCTCCGTCTCTGTCTCTGTCTCTGTCTCTGTCTCTGTCTCTGTCTCTGTCTCTGTCTCTCTCTGTGTCTCTGTCTCTGTCTCCGTCTCTGTCTCTGCCGCTGTCTCTGTCTCTGTCTCTGTCTCTGTCTCTGCCGCTGTCTCTGTCTCTGTCTCTGTCTCTGTCCCTCTCTCTATCTCTGTCTCTGTCTCTGCCTCTGTCTCTGTCCCTGTCTCTGTCTGAGACTCTGCCTCTGCCTCTGTCTCTGTCTCTGTCTCTGTCTCCGTCTCTGTCTCTGTCTCTGTCTCTGTCTCTGTCTCTGTCTCTGTCTCTGTCTCTGTCTCTCTCTGTGTCTCTGTCTCTGTCTCCGTCTCTGTCTCTGCCGCTGTCTCTGTCTCTGTCTCTGTCTCTGTCTCTGTCTCTGTCTCTGCCGCTGTCTCTGTCTCTGTCTCTGTCTCTGACCCTCTCTCTATCTCTGTCTCTGTCTCTGCCTCTGTCTCTGTCTCTGTTTCTGTCTCTGTCTCTGTCTCTGTCTCTGTCCCCGTATCTGTCTCTGTCTCTGTTTCTGTCTCTGTCCGTGTCGCTGTCTCTCCCTCTGTCTCTGTGTCCGTCTCTGTCCCTGGCTCTGTCTCTGCCACTGTCTCCGTCTCTGTCCCTGTCTCGGTCTTTGTCTCCGTCTCTGTCTCCGTTTCTGTCTCTGACTCTGTTTCTATCTCCGTCTCTGTCTCTGTCTCTGCCTCTGTCTCTGTCTCTGTCTCTGTCTCTGTCTCTGTCTCTGTCTCTGTCTCTGTCTCTGTCTCTGTCTCTGTCTCTGTCTCTGTCTCTGTCTCTGTCTCTGTCTCTGTCTCTGTCTCTGCCTCTGTCTCTGTCTCTGTCTCTGTCGCTGTCTCTCCCTCTGTCTCTGTCACCGTCTCTGTCCCTGGCTCTGTCTCTGCCTCTGTCACCGTCTCTGTCTCTGTCTCGGTCTTTGTCTCTGTCTCTGTCTCTGTCTCTGTCTCTCTCTGTGTCTCTGTCTCTGTCTCCGTCTCTGTCTCTGCCGCTGTCTCTGTCTCCGTCTCTGTCTCTGTCTCTGCCGCTGTCTCTGTCTCTGTCTCTGTCTCTGTCCCTCTCTCCATCTCTGTCTCTGTCTCTGCCTCTGTCTCTGTCCCTGTCTCTGTCTGAGACTCTGCCTCTGCCTCTGTCTCTGTCTCTGTCTCTGTCTCTGTGTCCGTCTCTGTCTCTGTCTCTGTCTCTGTCTCTGTCTCTGTCTCTGTCTCTGTCTCTGTCTCTCTCTGTGTCTCTGTCTCTGTCTCCGTCTCTGTCTCTGCCGCTGTCTCTGTCTCTGTCTCTGTCTCTGTCTCTGTCTCTGTCTCTGTCTCTGCCGCTGTCTCTGTCTCTGTCTCTGTCTCTGTCCCTCTCTCTATCTCTGTCTCTGTCTCTGCCTCTGTCTCTGTCTCTGTCTCTGTTTCTGTCTCTGTCTCTGTCTCTGTCTCTGTCTCTGTCTCTGTCTCTGTCCCCGTATCTGTCTCTGTCTCTGTTTCTGTCTCTGTCCGTGTCGCTGTCTCTCCCTCTGTCTCTGTGTCCGTCTCTGTCCCTGGCTCTGTATCTGCCACTGTCACCGTCTCTGTCCCTGGCTCTGTCTCTGCCTCTGTCACCGTCTCTGTCTCTGTCTCGGTCTTTGTCTCTGTCTCTGTCTCTGTCTCTGTCTCTGTCTCTGTCTCTGTCTCTGTCTCTGTCTCTGTCTGAGACTCTGCCTCTGTCTCTGTCTCTCTCTCTGTCTC
Organism: Megachile willughbiella; assembly: GCA_945859595.2. Lineage (NCBI taxonomy): Eukaryota > Metazoa > Arthropoda > Insecta > Hymenoptera > Megachilidae > Megachile > Megachile willughbiella. The sequence continues at coordinate 246,560 of CAMAOD020000185.1, read as the reverse complement.
TGTCTCTGTCTCTGTCTCTGTCTCTGTCTCTGTCTCTGTCTCTGTCTCTGTCTCTGCCTCCGTCTCCGTCTCTGTCTCTGTCTCTGTCTTTGTCTCCGTCTCTGTCTCCGTTTCTGTCTCTGACTCTGTCTCTATCTCCGTCTCTGTCTCTGTCTCTGCCTCTGTCTCTGTCTTTGTCTCTGTCTCTGTCTCTGTCTCTGTCTCTGTCTCTGTCTCTGTCTCTGTCTCTGTCTCTGTCTCTGTCTCTGTCTCTGTCTCTGCCTCTGTCTCTGTCTCTGTCTCTGTCTCTGTCGCTGTCTCTCCCTCTGTCTCTGTCACCGTCTCTGTCCCTGGCCCTGTCTCTGCCTCTGTCACCGTCTCTGTCTCTGTCCCGGTCTTTGTCTCTGTCTCTGTCTCTGTCTCTATCTCTGTCCCTGTCTCTGTCTCAGCCTCTGTCTCTGTCTCCGTCTCTGTCTCTCTCTCTGCCTCTGTCTCTGTCTCTGCCTCTGTCTCTGTCTCTGTCTCTGTCTCTGTCTCTGTCCCCGTATCTGTTTCTGTCTCTGTCTCTGTCTCTGCCTCTGTCGCTGTCTCTCCCTCTGTCTCTGTCACCGTCTCTGTCCCTGGCTCTGTCTCTGCCTCTGTCACCGTCTCTGTCTCTGTCTCTGTCTCGGTCTTTGTCTCCGTCTCTGTCCCTGGCTCTGTCTCTGCCTCTGTCACCGTCTCTGTCTCTGTCTCGGTCTTTGTCTCTGCCTCTGTCTCTGTCTCTGCCTCTGTCTCTATCTCTGTCCCTGTCTCTGTCTGAGACTCTGCATCTGCCTCTGTCTCTGTCTCTGTCTCTGTCTCTGTCTCTGTCTCTGTCTCTGTCTCTGTCTCTGTCTCTGTCTCTGTCTCTGTCTCTGTCTCTGTCTCTGTCTCTGTCTCTGTCTCTGTCTCTGTCTCTGTCTCTGTCTCTGTCTCTGTCTCTGTCTCTGTCTCTGTCTCTGTCTCTGTCTCTGTCTCTGTCTCTGTCTCTGTCTCTGTCTCTGTCTCTGTCTCTGTCTCTGCCTCTGTCTCTGTCTCTGTCTCTGCCTCTGTCTCTGTCTCTGTCTCTGTCGCTGTCTCTCCCTCTGTCTCTGTCACCGTCTCTGTCCCTGGCTCTGTCTCTGCCTCTGTCACCGTCCCTGTCTCTGTCTCGGTCTTTGTCTCTGTCTCTGTCTCTGTCTCTGTCTCTGTCTCTGTCTCTGTCTCTGTCTCTGTCTCTGTCTCTGTCTCTATCTCTGTCTCCGTCTCTGTCTCTGTCTCTGTCTCTGTCTCTGTCTCTGTCTCTGTCTCTGTCTCTGTCTCTGTCTCTGTCTCTGTCTCTGTCTCTATCTCTGTCTCCGTCTCTATCTCTGTCCCTGTCTCTGTCTGAGACTCTGCCTCTGTCTCTGTCTCCGTCTCTGTCTCTGTCTCTGTCTCTGTCTCGGTCTTTGTCTCCGTCTCTGTCTCTGTCTCTGTCTCTGTCTCTGTCTCTGCCTCTGTCTCTCTCTGTGTCTCAGTCTCTGTCTCCGTCTCTGTCTCTGCCGCTGTCTCTGTCTCTGTCTCTGTCTCTGTCTCTGCCGCTGTCTCTGTCTCTGTCTCTGTCTCTGTCCCTCTCTCTATCTCTGTCTCTGTCTCTGCCTCTGTCTCTGTCCCTGTCTCTGTCTGAGACTCTGCCTCTGCCTCTGTCTCTGTCTCTGTCTCTGTCTCTGTCTCCGTCTCTGTCTCTGTCTCTGTCTCTGTCTCTGTCTCTGTCTCTGTCTCTGTCTCTGTCTCTCTCTGTGTCTCTGTCTCTGTCTCCGTCTCTGTCTCTGCCGCTGTCTCTGTCTCTGTCTCTGTCTCTGTCTCTGCCGCTGTCTCTGTCTCTGTCTCTGTCTCTGTCCCTCTCTCTATCTCTGTCTCTGTCTCTGCATCTGTCTCTGTCTCTGTCTCTGTCTCTGTCTCTGTCTCTGTCTCTGTCCCCGTATCTGTCTCTGTCTCTGTTTCTGTCGCTGTCCGTGTCGCTGTCTCTCCCTCTGTCTCTGTGTCCGTCTCTGTCCCTGGCTCTGTCTCTGCCACTGTCTCCGCCTCTGTCCCTGTCTCGGCCTTTGTCTCCGTCTCTGTCTCTGTCTCTGTCTCTGTCTCTGTTTCTGTCTCTGTCGCTGTCTGTATCTCTGTCTCTGTCTCCGTCTCTGTCTCTGCCGCTGTCTCTGTCTCTGTCTCAGTCTCTGTCTCTGTGTGCGTCTCTGTCTCTGTCCCTGTCTCTGCCTCTGTCTCTGTCCCCGTATCTGTCTCTGTCTCTGTTTCTGTCTCTGTCTCAGTCTCTGTCTCTGTCTCTGTGTCTATCTCTGCCTCTGACTCTGTCGCGGTCCCTGTCTATGTCTCTGTCTCTGTCTCTGTCTCCGTCTGCGTCTCTGTCTCTGTCTCCGTCTCCGTCCCAGTCTCTGTCTCTGTCTCCGTCTCTGTCCCTGGCTCTGTCTCTGCCTCTGTCACCGTCTCTGTCTCTGTCTCGGTCTTTGTCTCTGTCTCTGTCTCTGTCTCTGTCTCTGTCTCTCTCTCTGTCTGAGACTCTGCCTCTGTCTCTGTCTCTCTCTCTCTCTCTGTCTCTGTCTTTGTCTCTGTCTCTGTCTCTGTCTCTGTCTCTGTCTCTGTCTCTGTCTCTGTCTCTGTCTCTGTCTCTGTCTCTGTCTCTGTCTCTGTCTCTGTCTCTGTCTCTGTCTCTGTCTCTGTGTCTGTCTCTGTCTCTGTCTCTGTCTCTGTCTCTGCCTCTGTCTCTGTCTCTGTCTCTGGCGCTGTCTCTCCCTCTGTCTCTGTCACCGTCTCTGTCCCTGGCTCTGTCTCTGCCTCTGTCACCGTCCCTGTCTCTGTCTCGGTCTCTGTCTCTGTCTCTGTCTCTGTCTCTGTCTCTGTCTCTGTCTCTATCTCTGTCTCCGTCTCTGTCTCTGTCTCTGTCTCTGTCTCTGTCTCTGTCTCTGTCTCTGTCTCTGTCTCTGTCTCTGTCTCTGTCTCTGTCTCTGTCTCTGTCTCTGTCTCTGTCTCTGTCTCTGTCTCTGTCTCTATCTCTGTCTCCGTCTCTATCTCTGTCCCTGTCTCTGTCTCTGTCTCTGTCTCTCTCTGTGTCTCTGTCTCTGTCTCCGTCTCTGTCTCTGTCTCTATCTCTGTCTCCGTCTCTGTCTCTGTCTCTGTCTCTGTCTCTGTCTCTGTCTCTGTCTCTGTCTCTGTCTCTGTCTCTGTCTCTGTCTCTGTCTCTGTCTCTGTCTCTGTCTCTGTCTCTGTCTCTGTCTCTGTCTCTCTCTCTGTCTGAGACTCTGCCTCTGTCTCTGTCTCTCTCTCTCTCTCTGTCTCTGTCTTTGTCTCTGTCTCTGTCTCTGTCTCTGTCTCTGTCTCTGTCTCTGTCTCTGTCTCTGTCTCTGTCTCTGTCTCTGTCTCTGTCTCTGTCTCTGTCTCTGTCTCTGTCTCTGTCTCTGTGTCTGTCTCTGTCTCTGTCTCTGTCTCTGCCTCTGTCTCTGTCTCTGTCTCTGGCGCTGTCTCTCCCTCTGTCTCTGTCACCGTCTCTGTCCCTGGCTCTGTCTCTGCCTCTGTCACCGTCCCTGTCTCTGTCTCGGTCTTTGTCTCTGTCTCTGTCTCTGTCTCTGTCTCTGTCTCTGTCTCTGTCTCTGTCTCTATCTCTGTCTCCGTCTCTGTCTCTGTCTCTGTCTCTGTCTCTGTCTCTGTCTCTGTCTCTGTCTCTGTCTCTGTCCGTGTCGCTGTCTCTCCCTCTGTCTCTGTGTCCGTCTCTGTCCCTGGCTCTGTCTCTGCCACTGTCTCCGTCTCTGTCCCTGTCTCGGTCTTTGTCTCCGTCTCTGTCTCTGTCTCTGTCTCTGTCTCTGTTTCTGTCTCTGTCGCTGTCTGTATCTCTGTCTCTGTCTCCGTCTCTGTCTCTGCCGCTGTCTCTGTCTCTGTCTCAGTCTCTGCCTCTGTGTGCGTCTCTGTCTCTGTCCCTGTCTCTGCCTCTGTCTCTGTCCCCGTATCTGTCTCTGTCTCTGTTTCTGTCTCTGTCTCAGTCTCTGTCTCTGTCTCCGTGTCTATCTCTGCCTCTGACTCTGTCGCGGTCCCTGTCTATGTCTCTGTCTCTGTCTCTGTCTCCGTCTGCGTCTCTGTCTCTGTCTCCGTCTCCGTCCCAGTCTCTGTCTCTGTCTCCGTCTCTGTCCCTGGCTCTGTCTCTGCCTCTGTCACCGTCTCTGTCTCTGTCTCGGTCTTTGTCTCTGTCTCTGTCTCTGTCTCTGTCTCTGTCTCTCTCTCTGTCTGAGACTCTGCCTCTGTCTCTGTCTCTCTCTCTCTCTCTGTCTCTGTCTCTGTCTCTATCTCTGTCTCTGTCTCAGTCTCTGTCTCTGTGTGCGTCTCTATCTCTGTCTCTGTCTCTGCCTCTGTCTCTGTCCCCGTATCTGTCTCTGTCTCTGTCTCTGTCTCTGTCTCTGTCCCCGTATCTGTCTCTGTCTCGGTCTTTGTCTCCGTCTCTGTCTCCGTTTCTGTCTCTGACTCTGTTTCTATCTCCGTCTCTGTCTCTGTCTCTGCCTCTGTCTCTGTCTCTGTCTCTGTCTCTGTCTCTGTCTCTGTCTCTGTCTCTGTCTCTGTCTCTGTCTCTGTCTCTGTCTCTGTCTCTGTCTCTGTCTCTGTCTCTGTCTCTGCCTCTGTCTCTGTCTCTGTCTCTGTCTCTGTCTCTGTCGCTGTCTCTCCCTCTGTCTCTGTCACCGTCTCTGTCCCTGGCTCTGTCTCTGCCTCTGTCACCGTCTCTGTATCTGTCTCGGTCTTTGTCTCTGTCTCTGTCTCTGTCTCTATCTCTGTCTCTGTCTCTGTCTGAGACTCTGCCTCTGTCTCTGTCTCTCTCTCTGTCTCTGTCTCTGTCTCTGTCCCTGTCTCTGTCTCTGCCTCTGTCTCCGTCTCTGTCTCTGTCTCTGTCTCTGTCCCCGTATCTGTCTCTGTCTCTGTCTCTGCCGCTGTCTCTGTCTCTGTCTCTGTCTCTGACCCTCTCTCTATCTCTGTCTCTGTCTCTGCCTCTGTCTCTGTCTCTGTCTCTGTTTCTGTCTCTGTCTCTGTCTCTGTCTCTGTCCCCGTATCTGTCTCTGTCTCTGTTTCTGTCTCTGTCCGTGTCGCTGTCTCTCCCTCTGTCTCTGTGTCCGTCTCTGTCCCTGGCTCTGTCTCTGCCACTGTCTCCGTCTCTGTCCCTGTCTCGGTCTTTGTCTCCGTCTCTGTCTCTGTCTCTGTCTCTGTCTCTGTTTCTGTCTCTGTCGCTGTCTGTATCTCTGTCTCTGTCTCCGTCTCTCTCTCTGCCGCTGTCTCTGTCTCTGTCTCAGTGTCTGTCTCTGTGTGCGTCTCTGTCTCTGTCCCTGTCTCTGCCTCTGTCTCTGTCCCCGTATCTGTCTCTGTCTCTGTTTCTGTCTCTGTCTCAGTCTCTGTCTCTGTCTCCGTGTCTATCTCTGCCTCTGACTCTGTCGCGGTCCCTGTCTATGTCTCTGTCTCTGTCTCTGTCTCTGTCTCCGTCTGCGTCTCTGTCTCTGTCTCCGTCTCCGTCCCAGTCTCTGTCTCTGTCTCCGTCTCTGTCCCTGGCTCTGTCTCTGCCTCTGTCACCGTCTCTGTCTCTGACTCGGGCTTTGCCTCTGTCTCTGTCTCTGTCTCTGTCTCTGTCTCTCTCTCTGTCTGAGACTCTGCCTCTGTCTCTGTCTCTCTCTCTCTCTCTGTCTCTGTCTCTGTCTCTATCTCTGTCTCTGTCTCAGTCTCTGTCTCTGTGTGCGTCTCTATCTCTGTCTCTGTCTCTGCCTCTGTCTCTGTCCCCGTATCTGTCTCTGTCTCTGTCTCTGTCTCTGTCTCTGTCCCCGTATCTGTCTCTGTCTCGGTCTTTGTGTCCGTCTCTGTCTCCGTTTCTGTCTCTGACTCTGTTTCTATCTCCGTCTCTGTCTCTGTCTCTGCCTCTGTCTCTGTCTCTGTCTCTGTCTCTGTCTCTGTCTCTGTCTCTGTCTCTGTCTCTGTCTCTGTCTCTGTCTCTGTCTCTGTCTCTGTCTCTGTCTCTGTCTCTGCCTCTGTCTCTGTGTCTGTCTCTGTCGCTGTCTCTCCCGCTGTCTCTGTCACCGTCTCTGTCCCTGGCTCTGTCTCTGCCTCTGTCACCGTCTCTGTCTCTGTCTCGGTCTTTGTCTCTGTCTCTGTCTCTGTCTCTATCTCTGTCTCTGTCTCTGTCTGAGACTCTGCCTCTGTCTCTGTCTCTCTCTCTGTCTCTGTCTCTGTCTCTGTCTCTGTCTCTGTCTCTGTCTCTGTCTCTGTCTCTGTCTCTGCCTCTGTCTCCGTCTCTGTCTCTGTCTCTGTCTTTGTCTCCGTCTCTGTCTCCGTTTCTGTCTCTGACTCTGTCTCTATCTCCGTCTCTGTCTCTGTCTCTGCCTCTGTCTCTGTCTTTGTCTCTGTCTCTGTCTCTGTCTCTGTCTCTGTCTCTGTCTCTGTCTCTGTCTCTGTCTCTGTCTCTGTCTCTGCCTCTGTCTCTGTCTCTGTCTCTGTCGCTGTCTCTCCCTCTGTCTCTGTCACCGTCTCTGTCCCTGGCCCTGTCTCTGCCTCTGTCACCGTCTCTGTCTCTGTCCCGGTCTTTGTCTCTGTCTCTGTCTCTGTCTCTATCTCTGTCCCTGTCTCTGTCTCAGCCTCTGTCTCTGTCTCCGTCTCTGTCTCTCTCTCTGCCGCTGTCTCTGTCTCTGCCTCTGTCTCTGTCTCTGTCTCTGTCTCTGTCTCTGTCCCCGTATCTGTCTCTGTCTCTGTTTCTGTCCCTGTCTCTGTCGCTGTCTCTCCCTCTGTCTCTGTCACCGTCTCTGTCCCTGGCTCTGTCTCTGCCTCTGTCACCGTCTCTGTCTCTGTCTCGGTCTTTGTCTCTGTCCCCGTATCTGTCTCTGTCTCTGTTTCTGTCTCTGTCTCTGTCTCTGCCTCTGTCGCTGTCTCTCCCTCTGTCTCTGTCACGGTCTCTGTCCCTGGCTCTGTCTCTGCCTCTGTCACCGTCTCTGTCTCTGTCTCTGTCTCGGTCTTTGTCTCCGTCTCTGTCCCTGGCTCTGTCTCTGCCTCTGTCACCGTCTCTGTCTCTGTCTCGGTCTTTGTCTCTGCCTCTGTCTCTGTCTCTGTCTCTGTCTCTGTCTCTATCTCTGTCTCCGTCTCTGTCTCTGTCTCTGTCTCTGTCTCTGTCTCCGTCTCTGTCTCTGTCTCTGTCTCTGTCTCTGTCTCTGTCTCTGTCTCTCTCTGTGTCTCTGTCTCTGTCTCCGTCTCTGTCTCTGCCGCTGTCTCTGTCTCTGTCTCTGTCTCTGTCTCTGTCTCTGTCTCTGCCGCTGTCTCTGTCTCTGTCTCTGTCTCTGACCCTCTCTCTATCTCTGTCTCTGTCTCTGCCTCTGTCTCTGTCTCTGTCTCTGTTTCTGTCTCTGTCTCTGTCTCTGTCTCTGTCCCCGTATCTGTCTCTGTCTCTGTTTCTGTCTCTGTCCGTGTCGCTGTCTCTCCCTCTGTCTCTGTGTCCGTCTCTGTCCCTGGCTCTGTCTCTGCCACTGTCTCCGTCTCTGTCCCTGTCTCGGTCTTTGTCTCCGTCTCTGTCTCTGTCTCTGTCTCTGTCTCTGTTTCTGTCTCTGTCGCTGTCTGTATCTCTGTCTCTGTCTCCGTCTCTGTCTCTGCCGCTGTCTCTGTCTCTGTCTCAGTCTCTGTCTCTGTGTGCGTCTCTGTCTCTGTCCCTGTCTCTGCCTCTGTCTCTGTCCCCGTATCTGTCTCTGTCTCTGTTTCTGTCTCTGTCTCAGTCTCTGTCTCTGTCTCTGTGTCTATCTCTGCCTCTGACTCTGTCGCGGTCCCTGTCTATGTCTCCGTCTCTGTCTCTGTCTCCGTCTGCGTCTCTGTCTCTGTCTCCGTCTCCGTCCCAGTCTCTGTCTCTGTCTCCGTCTCTGTCCCTGGCTCTGTCTCTGCCTCTGTCACCGTCTCTGTCTCTGTCTCGGTCTTTGTCTCTGTCTCTGTCTCTGTCTCTGTCTCTGTCTCTCTCTCTGTCTGAGACTCTGCCTCTGTCTCTGTCTCTCTCTCCCTCTCTGTCTCTGTCTTTGTCTCTGTCTCTGTCTCTGTCTCTGTCTCTGTCTCTGTCTCTGTCTCTGTCTCTGTCTCTGTCTCTGTCTCTGTCTCTGTCTCTGTCTCTGTCTCTGTCTCTGTGTCTGTCTCTGTCTCTGTCTCTGTCTCTGCCTCTGTCTCTGTCTCTGTCTCTGGCGCTGTCTCTCCCTCTGTCTCTGTCACCGTCTCTGTCCCTGGCTCTGTCTCTGCCTCTGTCACCGTCCCTGTCTCTGTCTCGGTGTTTGTCTCTGTCTCTGTCTCTGTCTCTGTCTCTGTCTCTGTCTCTGTCTCTGTCTCTGTCTCTGTCTCTGTCTCTGTCTCTATCTCTGTCTCCGTCTCTGTCTCTGTCTCTGTCTCTGTCTCTGTCTCTGTCTCTGTCTCTGTCTCTGTCTCTGTCTCTGTCTCTGTCTCTGTCTCTGTCTCTGTCTCTGTCTCTATCTCTGTCTCCGTCTCTATCTCTGTCCCTGTCTCTGTCTGAGACTCTGCCTCTGTCTCTGTCTCCGTCTCTGTCTCTGTCTCTGCCTCTGTCTCGGTCTTTGTCTCCGTCTCTGTCTCTGTCTCTGTCTCTGTCTCTGTCTCTGTCTCTGTCTCTCTCTGTGTCTCTGTCTCTGTCTCCGTCTCTGTCTCTGCCGCTGTCTCTGTCTCTCTCTCTGTCTCTGTCTCTGTCTCTGCCGCTGTCTCTGTCTCTGTCTCTGTCTCTGTCCCTCTCTCTATCTCTGTCTCTGTCTCTGCCTCTGTCTCTGTCCCTGTCTCTGTCTGAGACTCTGCCTCTGCCTCTGTCTCTGTCTCTGTCTCTGTCTCTGTCTCCGTCTCTGTCTCTGTCTCTGTCTCTGTCTCTGTCTCTGTCTCTGTCTCTGTCTCTGTCTCTCTCTGTGTCTCTGTCTCTGTCTCCGTCTCTGTCTCTGCCGCTGTCTCTGTCTCTGTCTCTGTCTCTGTCTCTGTCTCTGTCTCTGCCGCTGTCTCTGTCTCTGTCTCTGTCTCTGACCCTCTCTCTATCTCTGTCTCTGTCTCTGCCTCTGTCTCTGTCTCTGTCTCTGTTTCTGTCTCTGTCTCTGTCTCTGTCTCTGTCCCCGTATCTGTCTCTGTCTCTGTTTCTGTCTCTGTCCGTGTCGCTGTCTCTCCCTCTGTCTCTGTGTCCGTCTCTGTCCCTGGTTCTGTCTCTGCCACTGTCTCCGTCTCTGTCCCTGTCTCGGTCTTTGTCTCCGTCTCTGTCTCTGTCTCTGTCTCTGTCTCTGTTTCTGTCTCTGTCGCTGTCTGTATCTCTGTCTCTGTCTCCGTCTCTGTCTCTGCCGCTGTCTCTGTCTCTGTCTCTGTCGCTGTCTCTCCCTCTGTCTCTGTCACCGTCTCTGTCCCTGGCTCTGTCTCTGCCTCTGTCACCGTCTCTGTCTCTGTCTCGGTCTTTGTCTCTGTCTCTGTCTCTGTCTCTATCTCTGTCTCTGTCTCTGTCTGAGACTCTGCCTCTGTCTCTGTCTCTCTCTCTGTCTCTGTCTCTGTCTCTGTCTCTGTCTCGGTCTCTGTCTCTGTCTCTGCCTCTGTCTCCGTCTCTGTCTCTGTCTCTGTCTTTGTCTCCGTCTCTGTCTCCGTTTCTGTCTCTGACTCTGTCTCTATCTCCGTCTCTGTCTCTGTCTCTGCCTCTGTCTCTGTCTTTGTCTCTGTCTCTGTCTCTGTCACTGTCTCTGTCTCTGTCTCTGTCTCTGTCTCTGTCTCTGTCTCTGTCCCTGGCTCTGTCTCTGCCTCTGTCACCGTCTCTGTCTCTGTCTCGGTCTTTGTCTCTGTCTCTGTCTCTGTCTCTGTCTCTGTCTCAGTCTCTGTCTCTGTCTCTGCCTCTGTCTCTGTCTCTGCCTCTGTCTCTGTCTTTGTCTCTGTCTCTGTCTCTGTCTCTGTCTCTGTCTCTGTCTCTGTCTCTGTCTCTGTCTCTGTCTCTGCCTCTGCCGCTGTCTCTGTCTCTGTCTCAGTCTCTGTCTCTGTGTGCGTCTCTGTCTCTGTCCCTGTCTCTGCCTCTGTCTCTGTCCCCGTATCTGTCTCTGTCTCTGTTTCTGTCTCTGTCTCAGTCTCTGTCTCTGTCTCTGTGTCTATCTCTGCCTCTGACTCTGTCGCGGTCCCTGTCTATGTCTCCGTCTCTGTCTCTGTCTCCGTCTGCGTCTCTGTCTCTGTCTCCGTCTCCGTCCCAGTCTCTGTCTCTGTCTCCGTCTCTGTCCCTGGCTCTGTCTCTGCCTCTGTCACCGTCTCTGTCTCTGTCTCGGTCTTTGTCTCTGTCTCTGTCTCTGTCTCTGTCTCTGTCTCTCTCTCTGTCTGAGACTCTGCCTCTGTCTCTGTCTCTCTCTCCCTCTCTGTCTCTGTCTTTGTCTCTGTCTCTGTCTCTGTCTCTGTCTCTGTCTCTGTCTCTGTCTCTGTCTCTGTCTCTGTCTCTGTCTCTGTGTCTGTCTCTGTCTCTGTCTCTGTCTCTGCCTCTGTCTCTGTCTCTGTCTCTGGCGCTGTCTCTCCCTCTGTCTCTGTCACCGTCTCTGTCCCTGGCTCTGTCTCTGCCTCTGTCACCGTCCCTGTCTCTGTCTCGGTCTTTGTCTCTGTCTCTGTCTCTGTCTCTGTCTCTGTCTCTGTCTCTGTCTCTGTCTCTGTCTCTGTCTCTGTCTCTGTCTCTGTCTCTGTCTCCGTCTCTGTCTCTGTCTCTGTCTCTGTCTCTGTCTCTGTCTCTGTCTCTGTCTCTGTCTCTGTCTCTGTCTCTGTCTCTGTCTCTGTCTCTGTCTCTATCTCTGTCTCCGTCTCTATCTCTGTCCCTGTCTCTGTCTGAGACTCTGCCTCTGTCTCTGTCTCCGTCTCTGTCTCTGTCTCTGCCTCTGTCTCGGTCTTTGTCTCCGTCTCTGTCTCTGTCTCTGTCTCTGTCTCTGTCTCTGTCTCTGTCTCTCTCTGTGTCTCTGTCTCTGTCTCCGTCTCTGTCTCTGCCGCTGTCTCTGTCTCTGTCTCTGTCTCTGTCTCTGCCGCTGTCTCTGTCTCTGTCTCTGTCTCTGTCCCTCTCTCTATCTCTGTCTCTGTCTCTGCCTCTGTCTCTGTCCCTGTCTCTGTCTGAGACTCTGCCTCTGCCTCTGTCTCTGTCTCTGTCTCTGTCTCTGTCTCCGTCTCTGTCTCTGTCTCTGTCTCTGTCGCTGTCTCTGTCTCTGTCTCTGTCTCTGTCTCTCTCTGTGTCTCTGTCTCTGTCTCTGTCTCCGTCTCTGTCTCTGCCGCTGTCTCTGTCTCTGTCTCTGTCTCTGTCTCTGTCTCTGCCGCTGTCTCTGTCTCTGTCTCTGTCTCTGACCCTCTCTCTATCTCTGTCTCTGTCTCTGCCTCTGTCTCTGTCTCTGTCTCTGTTTCTGTCTCTGTCTCTGTCTCTGTCTCTGTCCCCGTATCTGTCTCTGTCTCTGTTTCTGTCTCTGTCCGTGTCGCTGTCTCTCCCTCTGTCTCTGTGTCCGTCTCTGTCCCTGGCTCTGTCTCTGCCACTGTCTCCGTCTCTGTCCCTGTCTCGGTCTTTGTCTCCGTCTCTGTCTCTGTCTCTGTCTCTGTCTCTGTTTCTGTCTCTGTCGCTGTCTGTATCTCTGTCTCTGTCTCCGTCTCTGTCTCTGCCGCTGTCTCTGTCTCTGTCTCTGTCGCTGTCTCTCCCTCTGTCTCTGTCACCGTCTCTGTCCCTGGCTCTGTCTCTGCCTCTGTCACCGTCTCTGTCTCTGTCTCGGTCTTTGTCTCTGTCTCTGTCTCTGTCTCTATCTCTGTCTCTGTCTCTGTCTGAGACTCTGCCTCTGTCTCTGTCTCTCTCTCTGTCTCTGTCTCTGTCTCTGTCTCTGTCTCTGTCTCTGTCTCTGCCTCTGTCTCCGTCTCTGTCTCTGTCTCTGTCTTTGTCTCCGTCTCTGTCTCCGTTTCTGTCTCTGACTCTGTCTCTATCTCCGTCTCTGTCTCTGTCTCTGCCTCTGTCTCTGTCTTTGTCTCTGTCTCTGTCTCTGTCACTGTCTCTGTCTCTGTCTCTGTCTCTGTCTCTGTCTCTGTCTCTGCCGCTGTCTCTGTCTCTGTCTCAGTCTCTGTCTCTGTGTGCGTCTCTGTCTCTGTCCCTGTCTCTGCCTCTGTCTCTGTCCCCGTATCTGTCTCTGTCTCTGTTTCTGTCTCTGTGTCAGTCTCTGTCTCTGTCTCTGTGTCTATCTCTGCCTCTGACTCTGTCGCGGTCCCTGTCTATGTCTCTGTCTCTGTCTCTGTCTCCGTCTGCGTCTCTGTCTCTGTCTCCGTCTCCGTCCCAGTCTCTGTCTCTGTCTCCGTCTCTGTCCCTGGCTCTGTCTCTGCCTCTGTCACCGTCTCTGTCTCTGTCTCGGTCTTTGTCTCTGTCTCTGTCTCTGTCTCTGTCTCTGTCTCTCTCTCTGTCTGAGACTCTGCCTCTGTCTCTGTCTCTCTCTCCCTCTCTGTCTCTGTCTTTGTCTCTGTCTCTGTCTCTGTCTCTGTCTCTGTCTCTGTCTCTGTCTCTGTCTCTGTCCCTGTCTCTGTCTCTGTCTCTGTCTCTGTCTCTGTGTCTGTCTCTGTCTCTGTCTCTGTCTCTGCCTCTGTCTCTGTCTCTGTCTCTGGCGCTGTCTCTCCCTCTGTCTCTGTCACCGTCTCTGTCCCTGGCTCTGTCTCTGCCTCTGTCACCGTCCCTGTCTCTGTCTCGGTCTTTGTCTCTGTCTCTGTCTCTGTCTCTGTCTCTGTCTCTGTCTCTGTCTCTGTCTCTATCTCTGTCTCCGTCTCTGTCTCTGTCTCTGTCTCTGTCTCTGTCTCTGTCTCTGTCTCTGTCTCTGTCTCTGTCTCTGTCTCTGTCTCTGTCTCTGTCTCTGTCTCTGTCTCTGTCTCTGTCTCTATCTCTGTCTCCGTCTCTATCTCTGTCCCTGTCTCTGTCTGAGACTCTGCCTCTGTCTCTGTCTCCGTCTCTGTCACTGTCTCTGCCTCTGTCTCGGTCTTTGTCTCCGTCTCTGTCTCTGTCTCTGTCTCTGTCTCTGTCTCTGTCTCTGTCTCTGTCTCTCTCTGTGTCTCTGTCTCTGTCTCCGTCTCTGTCTCTGCCGCTGTCTCTGTCTCTGTCTGTGTCTCTGTCTCTGCCGCTGTCTCTGTCTCTGTCTCTGTCTCTGTCCCTCTCTCTATCTCTGTCTCTGTCTCTGCCTCTGTCTCTGTCCCTGTCTCTGTCTGAGACTCTGCCTCTGCCTCTGTCTCTGTCTCTGTCTCTGTCTCTGTCTCCGTCTCTGTCTCTGTCTCTGTCTCTGTCTCTGTCTCTGTCTCTGTCTCTGTCTCTGTCTCTCTCTGTGTCTCTGTCTCTGTCTCCGTCTCTGTCTCTGCCGCTGTCTCTGTCTCTGTCTCTGTCTCTGTCTCTGTCTCTGTCTCTGTCTCTGTCTCTGTCTCTGTCTCTGTCTGAGACTCTGCCTCTGTCTCTGTCTCTCTCTCTGTCTTTGTCTCTGTCTCTGTCTCTGTCTCTGTCTCTGTCTCTGTCTCTGTCTCTGTCTGTGCCTCTGTCTCCGTCTCTGTCTCTGTCTCTGTCTTTGTCTCCGTCTCTGTCTCCGTTTCTGTCTCTGACTCTGTCTCTATCTCCGTCTCTGTCTGTGTCTCTGCCTCTGTCTCTGTCTTTGTCTCTGTCTCTGTCTCTGTCTCTGTCTCTGTCTCTGTGTCTGTCTCTGTCTCTGTCTCTGCCTCTGTCTCTGTCTCTGTCTCTGTCGCTGTCTCTCCCTCTGTCTCTGTCACCGTCTCTGTCCCTGGCCCTGTCTCTGCCTCTGTCACCGTCTCTGTCTCTGTCCCGGTCTTTGTCTCTGTCTCTGTCTCTGTCTCTGTCTCTATCTCTGTCCCTGTCTCTGTCTCAGCCTCTGTCTCTGTCTCCGTCTCTGTCTCTCTCTCTGCCTCTGTCTCTGTCTCTGTCTCTGTCGCTGTCTCTCCCTCTGTCTCTGTCACCGTCTCTGTCCCTGGCTCTGTCTCTGCCTCTGTCACCGTCTCTGTCTCTGTCTCGGTCTTTGTCTCTGTCTCTGTCTCTGTCTCTATCTCTGTCTCTGTCTCTGTCTGAGACTCTGCCTCTGTCTCTGTCTCTCTCTCTGTCTCTGTCTCTGTCTCTGTCTCTGTCTCTGTCTCTGTCTCTGTCTCTGTCTCTGCCTCTGTCTCCGTCTCTGTCTCTGTCTCTGTCTTTGTCTCCGTCTCTGTCTCCGTTTCTGTCTCTGACTCTGTCTCTATCTCCGTCTCTGTCTCTGTCTCTGCCTCTGTCTCTGTCTTTGTCTCTGTCTCTGTCTCTGTCTCTGTCTCTGTCTCTGTCTCTGTCTCTGTCTCTGTCTCTGTCTCTGCCTCTGTCTCTGTCTCTGTCTCTGTCGCTGTCTCTCCCTCTGTCTCTGTCACCGTCTCTGTCCCTGGCCCTGTCTCTGCCTCTGTCACCGTCTCTGTCTCTGTCCCGGTCTTTGTCTCTGTCTCTGTCTCTGTCTCTATCTCTGTCCCTGTCTCTGTCTCAGCCTCTGTCTCTGTCTCCGTCTCTGTCTCTCTCTCTGCCGCTGTCTCTGTCTCTGCCTCTGTCTCTGTCTCTGTCTCTGTCTCTGTCTCTGTCCCCGTATCTGTCTCTGTCTCTGTTTCTGTCCCTGTCTCTGTCGCTGTCTCTCCCTCTGTCTCTGTCACCGTCTCTGTCCCTGGCTCTGTCTCTGCCTCTGTCACCGTCTCTGTCTCTGTCTCGGTCTTTGTCTCTGTCCCCGTATCTGTCTCTGTCTCTGTTTCTGTCTCTGTCTCTGTCTCTGCCTCTGTCGCTGTCTCTCCCTCTGTCTCTGTCACGGTCTCTGTCCCTGGCTCTGTCTCTGCCTCTGTCACCGTCTCTGTCTCTGTCTCTGTCTCGGTCTTTGTCTCCGTCTCTGTCCCTGGCTCTGTCTCTGCCTCTGTCACCGTCTCTGTCTCTGTCTCGGTCTTTGTCTCTGCCTCTGTCTCTGTCTCTGTCTCTGTCTCTGTCTCTATCTCTGTCTCCGTCTCTGTCTCTGTCTCTGTCTCTGTCTCTGTCTCTGTCTCTGTCTCTGTCTCTGTCTCTGTCTCTGTCTCTGTCTCTGTCTCTGTCTCAGTCTCTGTCTCTGTCTCTATCTCTGTCTCCGCCTCTATCTCTGTCCCTGTCTCTGTCTGAGGCTCTGCCTCTGTCTCTGTCTCCGTCTCTGTCTATGTCTCTGCCTCTGTCTCGGTCTTTGTCTCCGTCTCTGTCTCTGTCTCTGTCTCTGTCTCTGTCTCTGTCTCTGTCTCTCTCTGTGTCTCTGTCTCTGTCTCCGTCTCTGTCTCTGCCGCTGTCTCTGTCTCTGTCTCTGTCTCTGTCTCTGCCGCTGTCTCTGTCTCTGTCTCTGTCTCTGTCCCTCTCTCTATCTCTGTCTCTGTCTCTGCCTCTGTCTCTGTCCCTGTCTCTGTCTGAGACTCTGCCTCTGCCTCTGTCTCTGTCTCTGTCTCTGTCTCTGTCTCCGTCTCTGTCTCTGTCTCTGTCTCTGTCTCTGTCTCTGTCTCTGTCTCTCTCTGTGTCTCTGTCTCTGTCTCCGTCTCTGTCTCTGCCGCTGTCTCTGTCTCTGTCTCTGTCTCTGTCTCTGTCTCTGTCTCTGTCTCTGCCGCTGTCTCTGTCTCTGTCTCTGTCTCTGACCCTCTCTCTATCTCTGTCTCTGTCTCTGCCTCTGTCTCTGTCTCTGTCTCTGTTTCTGTCTCTGTCTCTGTCTCTGTCTCTGTCCCCGTATCTGTCTCTGTCTCTGTTTCTGTCTCTGTCCGTGTCGCTGTCTCTCCCTCTGTCTCTGTGTCCGTCTCTGTCCCTGGCTCTGTCTCTGCCACTGTCTCCGTCTCTGTCCCTGTCTCGGTCTTTGTCTCCGTCTCTGTCTCTGTCCCTGTCTCTGTCTCTGTTTCTGTCTCTGTCGCTGTCTGTATCTCTGTCTCTGTCTCCGTCTCTGTCTCTGCCGCTGTCTCTGTCTCTGTCTCAGTCTCTGTCTCTGTGTGCGTCTCTGTCTCTGTCCCTGTCTCTGCCTCTGTCTCTGTCCCCGTATCTGTCTCTGTCTCTGTTTCTGCCTCTGTCTCAGTCTCTGTCTCTGTCTCCGTGTCTATCTCTGCCTCTGACTCTGTCGCGGTCCCTGTCTATGTCTCTGTCTCTGTCTCTGTCTCCGTCTGCGTCTCTGTCTCTGTCTCCGTCTCCGTCCCAGTCTCTGTCTCTGTCTCCGTCTCTGTCCCTGGCTCTGTCTCTGCCTCTGTCACCGTCTCTGTCTCTGTCTCGGTCTTTGCCTCTGTCTCTGTCTCTGTCCCTGTCTCTGTCCCTCTCTCTGTCTGAGACTCTGCCTCTGTCTCTGTCTCTCTCTCTCTCTCTGTCTCTGTCTCTGTCTCTATCTCTGTCTCTGTCTCAGTCTCTGTCTCTGTGTGCGTCTCTATCTCTGTCTCTGTCCCCGTATCTGTCTCTGTCTCTGTCTCTGTCTCTGTCTCTGTCTCTGTCTCTGTCTCTGCCGCTGTCTCTGTCTCTGTCTCAGTCTCTGTCTCTGTGTGCGTCTCTGTCTCTGTCCCTGTCTCTGCCTCTGTCTCTGTCCCCGTATCTGTGTCTGTCTCTGTTTCTGTCTCTGTCTCAGTCTCTGTCTCTGTCTCTGTGTCTATCTCTGCCTCTGACTCTGTCGCGGTCCCTGTCTATGTCTCCGTCTCTGTCTCTGTCTCCGTCTGCGTCTCTGTCTCTGTCTCCGTCTCCGTCCCAGTCTCTGTCTCTGTCTCCGTCTCTGTCCCTGGCTCTGTCTCTGCCTCTGTCACCGTCTCTGTCTCTGTCTCGGTCTTTGTCTCTGTCTCTGTCTCTGTCTCTGTCTCTGTCTCTCTCTCTGTCTGAGACTCTGCCTCTGTCTCTGTCTCTCTCTCCCTCTCTGTCTCTGTCTTTGTCTCTGTCTCTGTCTCTGTCTCTGTCTCTGTCTCTGTCTCTGTCTCTGTCTCTGTCTCTGTCTCTGTCTCTGTCTCTGTCTCTGTCTCTGTCTCTGTCTCTGTCTCTGTGTCTGTCTCTGTCTCTGTCTCTGTCTCTGCCTCTGTCTCTGTCTCTGTCTCTGGCGCTGTCTCTCCCTCTGTCTCTGTCACCGTCTCTGTCCCTGGCTCTGTCTCTGCCTCTGTCACCGTCCCTGTCTCTGTCTCGGTCTTTGTCTCTGTCTCTGTCTCTGTCTCTGTCTCTGTCTCTGTCTCTGTCTCTGTCTCTGTCTCTGTCTCTGTCTCTATCTTTGTCTCCGTCTCTATCTCTGTCCCTGTCTCTGTCTGAGACTCTGCCTCTGTCTCTGTCTCCGTCTCTGTCTCTGTCTCTGCCTCTGTCTCGGTCTTTGTCTCCGTCTCTGTCTCTGTCTCTGTCTCTGTCTCTGTCTCTGTCTCTGTCTCTCTCTGTGTCTCTGTCTCTGTCTCCGTCTCTGTCTCTGCCGCTGTCTCTGTCTCTGTCTCTGTCTCTGTCTCTGTCTCTGCCTCTGTCTCTGTCTCTGTCTCTGTCTCTGTCTCTGTCTCTCTCTGTGTCTCTGTCTCTGTCTCCGTCTCTGTCTCTGCCGCTGTCTCTGTCTCTGTCTGTGTCTCTGTCTCTGCCGCTGTCTCTGTCTCTGTCTCTGTCTCTGTCCCTCTCTCTATCTCTGTCTCTGTCTCTGCCTCTGTCTCTGTCCCTGTCTCTGTCTGAGACTCTGCCTCTGCCTCTGTCTCTGTCTCTGTCTCTGTCTCTGTCTCCGTCTCTGTCTCTGTCTCTGTCTCTGTCTCTGTCTCTGTCTCTGTCTCTGTCTCTGTCTCTCTCTGTGTCTCTGTCTCTGTCTCCGTCTCTGTCTCTGCCGCTGTCTCTGTCTCTGTCTCTGTCTCTGTCTCTGTCTCTGTCTCTGTCTCTGTCTCTGTCTCTGTCTGAGACTCTGCCTCTGTCTCTGTCTCTCTCTCTGTCTTTGTCTCTGTCTCTGTCTCTGTCTCTGTCTCTGTCTCTGTCTCTGTCTCTGTCTGTGCCTCTGTCTCCGTCTCTGTCTCTGTCTCTGTCTTTGTCTCCGTCTCTGTCTCCGTTTCTGTCTCTGACTCTGTCTCTATCTCCGTCTCTGTCTGTGTCTCTGCCTCTGTCTCTGTCTTTGTCTCTGTCTCTGTCTCTGTCTCTGTCTCTGTCTCTGTGTCTGTCTCTGTCTCTGTCTCTGCCTCTGTCTCTGTCTCTGTCTCTGTCGCTGTCTCTCCCTCTGTCTCTGTCACCGTCTCTGTCCCTGGCCCTGTCTCTGCCTCTGTCACCGTCTCTGTCTCTGTCCCGGTCTTTGTCTCTGTCTCTGTCTCTGTCTCTGTCTCTATCTCTGTCCCTGTCTCTGTCTCAGCCTCTGTCTCTGTCTCCGTCTCTGTCTCTCTCTCTGCCTCTGTCTCTGTCTCTGTCTCTGTCGCTGTCTCTCCCTCTGTCTCTGTCACCGTCTCTGTCCCTGGCTCTGTCTCTGCCTCTGTCACCGTCTCTGTCTCTGTCTCGGTCTTTGTCTCTGTCTCTGTCTCTGTCTCTATCTCTGTCTCTGTCTCTGTCTGAGACTCTGCCTCTGTCTCTGTCTCTCTCTCTGTCTCTGTCTCTGTCTCTGTCTCTGTCTCTGTCTCTGTCTCTGTCTCTGTCTCTGCCTCTGTCTCCGTCTCTGTCTCTGTCTCTGTCTTTGTCTCCGTCTCTGTCTCCGTTTCTGTCTCTGACTCTGTCTCTATCTCCGTCTCTGTCTCTGTCTCTGCCTCTGTCTCTGTCTTTGTCTCTGTCTCTGTCTCTGTCTCTGTCTCTGTCTCTGTCTCTGTCTCTGTCTCTGTCTCTGTCTCTGTCTCTGCCTCTGTCTCTGTCTCTGTCTCTGTCGCTGTCTCTCCCTCTGTCTCTGTCACCGTCTCTGTCCCTGGCCCTGTCTCTGCCTCTGTCACCGTCTCTGTCTCTGTCCCGGTCTTTGTCTCTGTCTCTGTCTCTGTCTCTATCTCTGTCCCTGTCTCTGTCTCAGCCTCTGTCTCTGTCTCCGTCTCTGTCTCTCTCTCTGCCGCTGTCTCTGTCTCTGCCTCTGTCTCTGTCTCTGTCTCTGTCTCTGTCTCTGTCCCCGTATCTGTCTCTGTCTCTGTTTCTGTCCCTGTCTCTGTCGCTGTCTCTCCCTCTGTCTCTGTCACCGTCTCTGTCCCTGGCTCTGTCTCTGCCTCTGTCACCGTCTCTGTCTCTGTCTCGGTCTTTGTCTCTGTCCCCGTATCTGTCTCTGTCTCTGTTTCTGTCTCTGTCTCTGTCTCTGCCTCTGTCGCTGTCTCTCCCTCTGTCTCTGTCACGGTCTCTGTCCCTGGCTCTGTCTCTGCCTCTGTCACCGTCTCTGTCTCTGTCTCTGTCTCGGTCTTTGTCTCCGTCTCTGTCCCTGGCTCTGTCTCTGCCTCTGTCACCGTCTCTGTCTCTGTCTCGGTCTTTGTCTCTGCCTCTGTCTCTGTCTCTGTCTCTGTCTCTGTCTCTATCTCTGTCTCCGTCTCTGTCTCTGTCTCTGTCTCTGTCTCTGTCTCTGTCTCTGTCTCTGTCTCTGTCTCTGTCTCTGTCTCTGTCTCTGTCTCTGTCTCAGTCTCTGTCTCTGTCTCTATCTCTGTCTCCGCCTCTATCTCTGTCCCTGTCTCTGTCTGAGGCTCTGCCTCTGTCTCTGTCTCCGTCTCTGTCTATGTCTCTGCCTCTGTCTCGGTCTTTGTCTCCGTCTCTGTCTCTGTCTCTGTCTCTGTCTCTGTCTCTGTCTCTGTCTCTCTCTGTGTCTCTGTCTCTGTCTCCGTCTCTGTCTCTGCCGCTGTCTCTGTCTCTGTCTCTGTCTCTGTCTCTGCCGCTGTCTCTGTCTCTGTCTCTGTCTCTGTCCCTCTCTCTATCTCTGTCTCTGTCTCTGCCTCTGTCTCTGTCCCTGTCTCTGTCTGAGACTCTGCCTCTGCCTCTGTCTCTGTCTCTGTCTCTGTCTCTGTCTCCGTCTCTGTCTCTGTCTCTGTCTCTGTCTCTGTCTCTGTCTCTGTCTCTCTCTGTGTCTCTGTCTCTGTCTCCGTCTCTGTCTCTGCCGCTGTCTCTGTCTCTGTCTCTGTCTCTGTCTCTGTCTCTGTCTCTGTCTCTGCCGCTGTCTCTGTCTCTGTCTCTGTCTCTGACCCTCTCTCTATCTCTGTCTCTGTCTCTGCCTCTGTCTCTGTCTCTGTCTCTGTTTCTGTCTCTGTCTCTGTCTCTGTCTCTGTCCCCGTATCTGTCTCTGTCTCTGTTTCTGTCTCTGTCCGTGTCGCTGTCTCTCCCTCTGTCTCTGTGTCCGTCTCTGTCCCTGGCTCTGTCTCTGCCACTGTCTCCGTCTCTGTCCCTGTCTCGGTCTTTGTCTCCGTCTCTGTCTCTGTCCCTGTCTCTGTCTCTGTTTCTGTCTCTGTCGCTGTCTGTATCTCTGTCTCTGTCTCCGTCTCTGTCTCTGCCGCTGTCTCTGTCTCTGTCTCAGTCTCTGTCTCTGTGTGCGTCTCTGTCTCTGTCCCTGTCTCTGCCTCTGTCTCTGTCCCCGTATCTGTCTCTGTCTCTGTTTCTGCCTCTGTCTCAGTCTCTGTCTCTGTCTCCGTGTCTATCTCTGCCTCTGACTCTGTCGCGGTCCCTGTCTATGTCTCTGTCTCTGTCTCTGTCTCCGTCTGCGTCTCTGTCTCTGTCTCCGTCTCCGTCCCAGTCTCTGTCTCTGTCTCCGTCTCTGTCCCTGGCTCTGTCTCTGCCTCTGTCACCGTCTCTGTCTCTGTCTCGGTCTTTGCCTCTGTCTCTGTCTCTGTCTCTGTCTCTGTCCCTCTCTCTGTCTGAGACTCTGCCTCTGTCTCTGTCTCTCTCTCTCTCTCTGTCTCTGTCTCTGTCTCTATCTCTGTCTCTGTCTCAGTCTCTGTCTCTGTGTGCGTCTCTATCTCTGTCTCTGTCCCCGTATCTGTCTCTGTCTCTGTCTCTGTCTCTGTCTCTGTCTCTGTCTCTGCCGCTGTCTCTGTCTCTGTCTCAGTCTCTGTCTCTGTGTGCGTCTCTGTCTCTGTCCCTGTCTCTGCCTCTGTCTCTGTCCCCGTATCTGTGTCTGTCTCTGTTTCTGTCTCTGTCTCAGTCTCTGTCTCTGTCTCTGTGTCTATCTCTGCCTCTGACTCTGTCGCGGTCCCTGTCTATGTCTCCGTCTCTGTCTCTGTCTCCGTCTGCGTCTCTGTCTCTGTCTCCGTCTCCGTCCCAGTCTCTGTCTCTGTCTCCGTCTCTGTCCCTGGCTCTGTCTCTGCCTCTGTCACCGTCTCTGTCTCTGTCTCGGTCTTTGTCTCTGTCTCTGTCTCTGTCTCTGTCTCTGTCTCTCTCTCTGTCTGAGACTCTGCCTCTGTCTCTGTCTCTCTCTCCCTCTCTGTCTCTGTCTTTGTCTCTGTCTCTGTCTCTGTCTCTGTCTCTGTCTCTGTCTCTGTCTCTGTCTCTGTCTCTGTCTCTGTCTCTGTCTCTGTCTCTGTCTCTGTCTCTGTCTCTGTCTCTGTGTCTGTCTCTGTCTCTGTCTCTGTCTCTGCCTCTGTCTCTGTCTCTGTCTCTGGCGCTGTCTCTCCCTCTGTCTCTGTCACCGTCTCTGTCCCTGGCTCTGTCTCTGCCTCTGTCACCGTCCCTGTCTCTGTCTCGGTCTTTGTCTCTGTCTCTGTCTCTGTCTCTGTCTCTGTCTCTGTCTCTGTCTCTGTCTCTGTCTCTGTCTCTGTCTCTATCTTTGTCTCCGTCTCTATCTCTGTCCCTGTCTCTGTCTGAGACTCTGCCTCTGTCTCTGTCTCCGTCTCTGTCTCTGTCTCTGCCTCTGTCTCGGTCTTTGTCTCCGTCTCTGTCTCTGTCTCTGTCTCTGTCTCTGTCTCTGTCTCTGTCTCTCTCTGTGTCTCTGTCTCTGTCTCCGTCTCTGTCTCTGCCGCTGTCTCTGTCTCTGTCTCTGTCTCTGTCTCTGTCTCTGCCTCTGTCTCTGTCTCTGTCTCTGTCGCTGTCTCTCCCTCTGTCTCTGTCACCGTCTCTGTCCCTGGCTCTGTCTCTGCCTCTGTCACCGTCTCTGTCTCTGTCTCGGTCTTTGTCTCTGTCTCTGTCTCTGTCTCTGTCTCTCTCTGTGTCTCTGTCTCTGTCTCCGTCTCTGTCTCTGCCGCTGTCTCTGTCTCCGTCTCTGCCTCTGTCTCTGCCGCTGTCTCTGTCTCTGTCTCTGTCTCTGTCCCTCTCTCCATCTCTGTCTCTGTCTCTGCCTCTGTCTCTGTCCCTGTCTCTGTCTGAGACTCTGCCTCTGCCTCTGTCTCTGTCTCTGTCTCTGTCTCTGTGTCCGTCTCTGTCTCTGTCTCTGTCTCTGTCTCTGTCTCTGTCTCTGTCTCTGTCTCTGTCTCTCTCTGTGTCTCTGTCTCTGTCTCCGTCTCTGTCTCTGCCGCTGTCTCTGTCTCTGTCTCTGTCTCTGTCTCTGTCTCTGTCTCTGTCTCTGCCGCTGTCTCTGTCTCTGTCTCTGTCTCTGTCCCTCTCTCTATCTCTGTCTCTGTCTCTGCCTCTGTCTCTGTCTCTGTCTCTGTTTCTGTCTCTGTCTCTGTCTCTGTCTCTGTCTCTGTCTCTGTCTCTGTCCCCGTATCTGTCTCTGTCTCTGTTTCTGTCTCTGTCCGTGTCGCTGTCTCTCCCTCTGTCTCTGTGTCCGTCTCTGTCCCTGGCTCTGTATCTGCCACTGTCACCGTCTCTGTCCCTGGCTCTGTCTCTGCCTCTGTCACCGTCTCTGTCTCTGTCTCGGTCTTTGTCTCTGTCTCTGTCTCTGTCTCTGTCTCTGTCTCTGTCTCTGTCTCTGTCTCTGTCTCTGTCTCTGTCTGAGACTCTGCCTCTGTCTCTGTCTCTCTCTCTGTCTCTGTCTCTGTCTCTGTCTCTGTCTCTGTCTCTGTCTCTGTCTCTGTCTCTGTCTCTGCCTCCGTCTCCGTCTCTGTCTCTGTCTCTGTCTTTGTCTCCGTCTCTGTCTCCGTTTCTGTCTCTGACTCTGTCTCTATCTCCGTCTCTGTCTCTGTCTCTGCCTCTGTCTCTGTCTTTGTCTCTGTCTCTGTCTCTGTCTCTGTCTCTGTCTCTGTCTCTGTCTCTGTCTCTGTCTCTGTCTCTGTCTCTGCCTCTGTCTCTGTCTCTGTCTCTGTCTCTGTCTCTGTCGCTGTCTCTCCCTCTGTCTCTGTCACCGTCTCTGTCCCTGGCCCTGTCTCTGCCTCTGTCACCGTCTCTGTCTCTGTCCCGGTCTTTGTCTCTGTCTCTGTCTCTGTCTCTATCTCTGTCCCTGTCTCTGTCTCAGCCTCTGTCTCTGTCTCCGTCTCTGTCTCTCTCTCTGCCTCTGTCTCTGTCTCTGCCTCTGTCTCTGTCTCTGTCTCTGTCTCTGTCTCTGTCCCCGTATCTGTTTCTGTCTCTGTCTCTGTCTCTGCCTCTGTCGCTGTCTCTCCCTCTGTCTCTGTCACCGTCTCTGTCCCTGGCTCTGTCTCTGCCTCTGTCACCGTCTCTGTCTCTGTCTCTGTCTCGGTCTTTGTCTCCGTCTCTGTCCCTGGCTCTGTCTCTGCCTCTGTCACCGTCTCTGTCTCTGTCTCGGTCTTTGTCTCTGCCTCTGTCTCTGTCTCTGCCTCTGTCTCTATCTCTGTCCCTGTCTCTGTCTGAGACTCTGCCTCTGCCTCTGTCTCTGTCTCTGTCTCTGTCTCTGTCTCTGTCTCTGTCTCTGTCTCTGTCTCTGTCTCTGTCTCTGTCTCTGTCTCTGTCTCTGTCTCTGTCTCTGTCTCTGTCTCTGTCTCTGTCTCTGTCTCTGTCTCTGTCTCTGTCTCTGTCTCTGTCTCTGTCTCTGTCTCTGTCTCTGTCTCTGTCTCTGTCTCTGTCTCTGTCTCTGTCTCTGTCTCTGTCTCTGCCTCTGTCTCTGTCTCTGTCTCTGCCTCTGTCTCTGTCTCTGTCTCTGTCGCTGTCTCTCCCTCTGTCTCTGTCACCGTCTCTGTCCCTGGCTCTGTCTCTGCCTCTGTCACCGTCCCTGTCTCTGTCTCGGTCTTTGTCTCTGTCTCTGTCTCTGTCTCTGTCTCTGTCTCTGTCTCTGTCTCTGTCTCTGTCTCTGTCTCTGTCTCTATCTCTGTCTCCGTCTCTGTCTCTGTCTCTGTCTCTGTCTCTGTCTCTGTCTCTGTCTCTGTCTCTGTCTCTGTCTCTGTCTCTGTCTCTGTCTCTGTCTCTATCTCTGTCTCCGTCTCTATCTCTGTCCCTGTCTCTGTCTGAGACTCTGCCTCTGTCTCTGTCTCCGTCTCTGTCTCTGTCTCTGTCTCTGTCTCGGTCTTTGTCTCCGTCTCTGTCTCTGTCTCTGTCTCTGTCTCTGTCTCTGCCTCTGTCTCTCTCTGTGTCTCAGTCTCTGTCTCCGTCTCTGTCTCTGCCGCTGTCTCTGTCTCTGTCTCTGTCTCTGTCTCTGCCGCTGTCTCTGTCTCTGTCTCTGTCTCTGTCCCTCTCTCTATCTCTGTCTCTGTCTCTGCCTCTGTCTCTGTCCCTGTCTCTGTCTGAGACTCTGCCTCTGCCTCTGTCTCTGTCTCTGTCTCTGTCTCTGTCTCCGTCTCTGTCTCTGTCTCTGTCTCTGTCTCTGTCTCTGTCTCTGTCTCTGTCTCTGTCTCTCTCTGTGTCTCTGTCTCTGTCTCCGTCTCTGTCTCTGCCGCTGTCTCTGTCTCTGTCTCTGTCTCTGTCTCTGCCGCTGTCTCTGTCTCTGTCTCTTTCTCTGTCCCTCTCTCTATCTCTGTCTCTGTCTCTGCATCTGTCTCTGTCTCTGTCTCTGTCTCTGTCTCTGTCTCTGTCTCTGTCCCCGTATCTGTCTCTGTCTCTGTTTCTGTCGCTGTCCGTGTCGCTGTCTCTCCCTCTGTCTCTGTGTCCGTCTCTGTCCCTGGCTCTGTCTCTGCCACTGTCTCCGCCTCTGTCCCTGTCTCGGCCTTTGTCTCCGTCTCTGTCTCTGTCTCTGTCTCTGTCTCTGTTTCTGTCTCTGTCGCTGTCTGTATCTCTGTCTCTGTCTCCGTCTCTGTCTCTGCCGCTGTCTCTGTCTCTGTCTCAGTCTCTGTCTCTGTGTGCGTCTCTGTCTCTGTCCCTGTCTCTGCCTCTGTCTCTGTCCCCGTATCTGTCTCTGTCTCTGTTTCTGTCTCTGTCTCAGTCTCTGTCTCTGTCTCTGTGTCTATCTCTGCCTCTGACTCTGTCGCGGTCCCTGTCTATGTCTCTGTCTCTGTCTCTGTCTCCGTCTGCGTCTCTGTCTCTGTCTCCGTCTCCGTCCCAGTCTCTGTCTCTGTCTCCGTCTCTGTCCCTGGCTCTGTCTCTGCCTCTGTCACCGTCTCTGTCTCTGTCTCGGTCTTTGTCTCTGTCTCTGTCTCTGTCTCTGTCTCTGTCTCTCTCTCTGTCTGAGACTCTGCCTCTGTCTCTGTCTCTCTCTCTCTCTCTGTCTCTGTCTTTGTCTCTGTCTCTGTCTCTGTCTCTGTCTCTGTCTCTGTCTCTGTCTCTGTCTCTGTCTCTGTCTCTGTCTCTGTCTCTGTCTCTGTCTCTGTCTCTGTGTCTGTCTCTGTCTCTGTCTCTGTCTCTGTCTCTGCCTCTGTCTCTGTCTCTGTCTCTGGCGCTGTCTCTCCCTCTGTCTCTGTCACCGTCTCTGTCCCTGGCTCTGTCTCTGCCTCTGTCACCGTCCCTGTCTCTGTCTCGGTCTCTGTCTCTGTCTCTGTCTCTGTCTCTGTCTCTGTCTCTGTCTCTATCTCTGTCTCCGTCTCTGTCTCTGTCTCTGTCTCTGTCTCTGTCTCTGTCTCTGTCTCTGTCTCTGTCTCTGTCTCTGTCTCTGTCTCTGTCTCTGTCTCTGTCTCTGTCTCTGTCTCTGTCTCTGTCTCTGTCTCTATCTCTGTCTCCGTCTCTATCTCTGTCCCTGTCTCTGTCTGAGACTCTGCCTCTGTCTCTGTCTCCGTCTCTGTCTCTGTCTCTGCCTCTGTCTCGGTCTTTGTCTCCGTCTCTGTCTCTGTCTCTGTCTCTGTCTCTGTCTCTGTCTCTGTCTCTCTCTGTGTCTCTGTCTCTGTCTCCGTCTCTGTCTCTGTCTCTATCTCTGTCTCCGTCTCTGTCTCTGTCTCTGTCTCTGTCTCTGTCTCTGTCTCTGTCTCTGTCTCTGTCTCTGTCTCTGTCTCTGTCTCTGTCTCTGTCTCTGTCTCTGTCTCTGTCTCTGTCTCTGTCTCTGTCTCTGTCTCTGTCTCTGTCTCTGTCTCTCTCTCTGTCTGAGACTCTGCCTCTGTCTCTGTCTCTCTCTCTCTCTCTGTCTCTGTCTTTGTCTCTGTCTCTGTCTCTGCCTCTGTCTCTGTCTCTGTCTCTGTCTCTGTCTCTGTCTCTGTCTCTGTCTCTGTCTCTGTCTCTGTCTCTGTCTCTGTCTCTGTCTCTGTCTCTGTCTCTGTGTCTGTCTCTGTCTCTGTCTCTGTCTCTGCCTCTGTCTCTGTCTCTGTCTCTGGCGCTGTCTCTCCCTCTGTCTCTGTCACCGTCTCTGTCCCTGGCTCTGTCTCTGCCTCTGTCACCGTCCCTGTCTCTGTCTCGGTCTTTGTCTCTGTCTCTGTCTCTGTCTCTGTCTCTGTCTCTGTCTCTGTCTCTGTCTCTGTCTCTGTCTCTATCTCTGTCTCCGTCTCTGTCTCTGTCTCTGTCTCTGTCTCTGTCTCTGTCTCTGTCTCTGTCTCTGTCTCTGTCCGTGTCGCTGTCTCTCCCTCTGTCTCTGTGTCCGTCTCTGTCCCTGGCTCTGTCTCTGCCACTGTCTCCGTCTCTGTCCCTGTCTCGGTCTTTGTCTCCGTCCCTGTCTCTGTCTCTGTCTCTGTCTCTGTTTCTGTCTCTGTCGCTGTCTGTATCTCTGTCTCTGTCTCCGTCTCTGTCTCTGCCGCTGTCTCTGTCTCTGTCTCAGTCTCTGCCTCTGTGTGCGTCTCTGTCTCTGTCCCTGTCTCTGCCTCTGTCTCTGTCCCCGTATCTGTCTCTGTCTCTGTTTCTGTCTCTGTCTCAGTCTCTGTCTCTGTCTCCGTGTCTATCTCTGCCTCTGACTCTGTCGCGGTCCCTGTCTATGTCTCTGTCTCTGTCTCTGTCTCCGTCTGCGTCTCTGTCTCTGTCTCCGTCTCCGTCCCAGTCTCTGTCTCTGTCTCCGTCTCTGTCCCTGGCTCTGTCTCTGCCTCTGTCACCGTCTCTGTCTCTGTCTCGGTCTTTGTCTCTGTCTCTGTCTCTGTCTCTGTCTCTGCCTCTGTCTCTCTCTCTGTCTGAGACTCTGCCTCTGTCTCTGTCTCTCTCTCTCTCTCTGTCTCTGTCTCTGTCTCTATCTCTGTCTCTGTCTCAGTCTCTGTCTCTGTGTGCGTCTCTATCTCTGTCTCTGTCTCTGCCTCTGTCTCTGTCCCCGTATCTGTCTCTGTCTCTGTCTCTGTCTCTGTCTCTGTCCCCGTATCTGTCTCTGTCTCGGTCTTTGTCTCCGTCTCTGTCTCCGTTTCTGTCTCTGACTCTGTTTCTATCTCCGTCTCTGTCTCTGTCTCTGCCTCTGTCTCTGTCTCTGTCTCTGTCTCTGTCTCTGTCTCTGTCTCTGTCTCTGTCTCTGTCTCTGTCTCTGTCTCTGTCTCTGTCTCTGTCTCTGTCTCTGTCTCTGCCTCTGTCTCTGTCTCTGTCTCTGTCTCTGTCGCTGTCTCTCCCTCTGTCTCTGTCACCGTCTCTGTCCCTGGCTCTGTCTCTGCCTCTGTCACCGTCTCTGTATCTGTCTCGGTCTTTGTCTCTGTCTCTGTCTCTGTCTCTATCTCTGTCTCTGTCTCTGTCTGAGACTCTGCCTCTGTCTCTGTCTCTCTCTCTGTCTCTGTCTCTGTCTCTGTCCCTGTCTCTGTCTCTGCCTCTGTCTCCGTCTCTGTCTCTGTCTCTGTCTCTGTCCCCGTATCTGTCTCTGTCTCTGTCTCTGCCGCTGTCTCTGTCTCTGTCTCTGTCTCTGACCCTCTCTCTATCTCTGTCTCTGTCTCTGCCTCTGTCTCTGTCTCTGTCTCTGTTTCTGTCTCTGTCTCTGTCTCTGTCTCTGTCCCCGTATCTGTCTCTGTCTCTGTTTCTGTCTCTGTCCGTGTCGCTGTCTCTCCCTCTGTCTCTGTGTCCGTCTCTGTCCCTGGCTCTGTCTCTGCCACTGTCTCCGTCTCTGTCCCTGTCTCGGTCTTTGTCTCCGTCTCTGTCTCTGTCTCTGTCTCTGTCTCTGTCTCTGTTTCTGTCTCTGTCGCTGTCTGTATCTCTGTCTCTGTCTCCGTCTCTCTCTCTGCCGCTGTCTCTGTCTCTGTCTCAGTGTCTGTCTCTGTGTGCGTCTCTGTCTCTGTCCCTGTCTCTGCCTCTGTCTCTGTCCCCGTATCTGTCTCTGTCTCTGTTTCTGTCTCTGTCTCAGTCTCTGTCTCTGTCTCCGTGTCTATCTCTGCCTCTGACTCTGTCGCGGTCCCTGTCTATGTCTCTGTCTCTGTCTCTGTCTCTGTCTCCGTCTGCGTCTCTGTCTCTGTCTCCGTCTCCGTCCCAGTCTCTGTCTCTGTCTCCGTCTCTGTCCCTGGCTCTGTCTCTGCCTCTGTCACCGTCTCTGTCTCTGACTCGGGCTTTGCCTCTGTCTCTGTCTCTGTCTCTGTCTCTGTCTCTCTCTCTGTGTGAGACTCTGCCTCTGTCTCTGTCTCTCTCTCTCTCTCTGTCTCTGTCTCTGTCTCTATCTCTGTCTCTGTCTCAGTCTCTGTCTCTGTGTGCGTCTCTATCTCTGTCTCTGTCTCTGCCTCTGTCTCTGTCCCCGTATCTGTCTCTGTCTCTGTCTCTGTCTCTGTCTCTGTCCCCGTATCTGTCTCTGTCTCGGTCTTTGTGTCCGTCTCTGTCTCCGTTTCTGTCTCTGACTCTGTTTCTATCTCCGTCTCTGTCTCTGTCTCTGCCTCTGTCTCTGTCTCTGTCTCTGTCTCTGTCTCTGTCTCTGTCTCTGTCTCTGTCTCTGTCTCTGTCTCTGTCTCTGTCTCTGTCTCTGTCTCTGTCTCTGCCTCTGTCTCTGTGTCTGTCTCTGTCGCTGTCTCTCCCTCTGTCTCTGTCACCGTCTCTGTCCCTGGCTCTGTCTCTGCCTCTGTCACCGTCTCTGTCTCTGTCTCGGTCTTTGTCTCTGTCTCTGTCTCTGTCTCTATCTCTGTCTCTGTCTCTGTCTGAGACTCTGCCTCTGTCTCTGTCTCTCTCTCTGTCTCTGTCTCTGTCTCTGTCTCTGTCTCTGTCTCTGTCTCTGTCTCTGTCTCTGCCTCTGTCTCCGTCTCTGTCTCTGTCTCTGTCTTTGTCTCCGTCTCTGTCTCCGTTTCTGTCTCTGACTCTGTCTCTATCTCCGTCTCTGTCTCTGTCTCTGCCTCTGTCTCTGTCTTTGTCTCTGTCTCTGTCTCTGTCTCTGTCTCTGTCTCTGTCTCTGTCTCTGTCTCTGTCTCTGTCTCTGCCTCTGTCTCTGTCTCTGTCTCTGTCGCTGTCTCTCCCTCTGTCTCTGTCACCGTCTCTGTCCCTGGCCCTGTCTCTGCCTCTGTCACCGTCTCTGTCTCTGTCCCGGTCTTTGTCTCTGTCTCTGTCTCTGTCTCTATCTCTGTCCCTGTCTCTGTCTCAGCCTCTGTCTCTGTCTCCGTCTCTGTCTCTCTCTCTGCCGCTGTCTCTGTCTCTGCCTCTGTCTCTGTCTCTGTCTCTGTCTCTGTCTCTGTCCCCGTATCTGTCTCTGTCTCTGTTTCTGTCCCTGTCTCTGTCGCTGTCTCTCCCTCTGTCTCTGTCACCGTCTCTGTCCCTGGCTCTGTCTCTGCCTCTGTCACCGTCTCTGTCTCTGTCTCGGTCTTTGTCTCTGTCCCCGTATCTGTCTCTGTCTCTGTTTCTGTCTCTGTCTCTGTCTCTGCCTCTGTCGCTGTCTCTCCCTCTGTCTCTGTCACGGTCTCTGTCCCTGGCTCTGTCTCTGCCTCTGTCACCGTCTCTGTCTCTGTCTCTGTCTCGGTCTTTGTCTCCGTCTCTGTCCCTGGCTCTGTCTCTGCCTCTGTCACCGTCTCTGTCTCTGTCTCGGTCTTTGTCTCTGCCTCTGTCTCTGTCTCTGTCTCTGTCTCTGTCTCTATCTCTGTCTCCGTCTCTGTCTCTGTCTCTGTCTCTGTCTCTGTCTCCGTCTCTGTCTCTGTCTCTGTCTCTGTCTCTGTCTCTGTCTCTGTCTCTCTCTGTGTCTCTGTCTCTGTCTCCGTCTCTGTCTCTGCCGCTGTCTCTGTCTCTGTCTCTGTCTCTGTCTCTGTCTCTGTCTCTGCCGCTGTCTCTGTCTCTGTCTCTGTCTCTGACCCTCTCTCTATCTCTGTCTCTGTCTCTGCCTCTGTCTCTGTCTCTGTCTCTGTTTCTGTCTCTGTCTCTGTCTCTGTCTCTGTCCCCGTATCTGTCTCTGTCTCTGTTTCTGTCTCTGTCCGTGTCGCTGTCTCTCCCTCTGTCTCTGTGTCCGTCTCTGTCCCTGGCTCTGTCTCTGCCACTGTCTCCGTCTCTGTCCCTGTCTCGGTCTTTGTCTCCGTCTCTGTCTCTGTCTCTGTCTCTGTCTCTGTTTCTGTCTCTGTCGCTGTCTGTATCTCTGTCTCTGTCTCCGTCTCTGTCTCTGCCGCTGTCTCTGTCTCTGTCTCAGTCTCTGTCTCTGTGTGCGTCTCTGTCTCTGTCCCTGTCTCTGCCTCTGTCTCTGTCCCCGTATCTGTCTCTGTCTCTGTTTCTGCCTCTGTCTCAGTCTCTGTCTCTGTCTCCGTGTCTATCTCTGCCTCTGACTCTGTCGCGGTCCCTGTCTATGTCTCTGTCTCTGTCTCTGTCTCCGTCTGCGTCTCTGTCTCTGTCTCCGTCTCCGTCCCAGTCTCTGTCTCTGTCTCCGTCTCTGTCCCTGGCTCTGTCTCTGCCTCTGTCACCGTCTCTGTCTCTGTCTCGGTCTTTGTCTCTGTCTCTGTCTCTGTCTCTGTCTCTGTCCCTCTCTCTGTCTGAGACTCTGCCTCTGTCTCTGTCTCTCTCTCTCTCTCTGTCTCTGTCTCTGTCTCTATCTCTGTCTCTGTCTCAGTCTCTGTCTCTGTGTGCGTCTCTATCTCTGTCTCTGTCCCCGTATCTGTCTCTGTCTCTGTCTCTGTCTCTGTCTCTGTCTCTGTCTCTGCCGCTGTCTCTGTCTCTGTCTCAGTCTCTGTCTCTGTGTGCGTCTCTGTCTCTGTCCCTGTCTCTGCCTCTGTCTCTGTCCCCGTATCTGTGTCTGTCTCTGTTTCTGTCTCTGTCTCAGTCTCTGTCTCTGTCTCTGTGTCTATCTCTGCCTCTGACTCTGTCGCGGTCCCTGTCTATGTCTCCGTCTCTGTCTCTGTCTCCGTCTGCGTCTCTGTCTCTGTCTCCGTCTCCGTCCCAGTCTCTGTCTCTGTCTCCGTCTCTGTCCCTGGCTCTGTCTCTGCCTCTGTCACCGTCTCTGTCTCTGTCTCGGTCTTTGTCTCTGTCTCTGTCTCTGTCTCTGTCTCTGTCTCTCTCTCTGTCTGAGACTCTGCCTCTGTCTCTGTCTCTCTCTCCCTCTCTGTCTCTGTCTTTGTCTCTGTCTCTGTCTCTGTCTCTGTCTCTGTCTCTGTCTCTGTCTCTGTCTCTGTCTCTGTCTCTGTCTCTGTCTCTGTCTCTGTCTCTGTCTCTGTCTCTGTGTCTGTCTCTGTCTCTGTCTCTGTCTCTGCCTCTGTCTCTGTCTCTGTCTCTGGCGCTGTCTCTCCCTCTGTCTCTGTCACCGTCTCTGTCCCTGGCTCTGTCTCTGCCTCTGTCACCGTCCCTGTCTCTGTCTCGGTGTTTGTCTCTGTCTCTGTCTCTGTCTCTGTCTCTGTCTCTGTCTCTGTCTCTGTCTCTGTCTCTGTCTCTGTCTCTATCTCTGTCTCCGTCTCTGTCTCTGTCTCTGTCTCTGTCTCTGTCTCTGTCTCTGTCTCTGTCTCTGTCTCTGTCTCTGTCTCTGTCTCTGTCTCTGTCTCTATCTCTGTCTCCGTCTCTATCTCTGTCCCTGTCTCTGTCTGAGACTCTGCCTCTGTCTCTGTCTCCGTCTCTGTCTCTGTCTCTGCCTCTGTCTCGGTCTTTGTCTCCGTCTCTGTCTCTGTCTCTGTCTCTGTCTCTGTCTCTGTCTCTGTCTCTCTCTGTGTCTCTGTCTCTGTCTCCGTCTCTGTCTCTGCCGCTGTCTCTGTCTCTCTCTCTGTCTCTGTCTCTGTCTCTGCCGCTGTCTCTGTCTCTGTCTCTGTCTCTGTCCCTCTCTCTATCTCTGTCTCTGTCTCTGCCTCTGTCTCTGTCCCTGTCTCTGTCTGAGACTCTGCCTCTGCCTCTGTCTCTGTCTCTGTCTCTGTCTCTGTCTCCGTCTCTGTCTCTGTCTCTGTCTCTGTCTCTGTCTCTGTCTCTGTCTCTGTCTCTCTCTGTGTCTCTGTCTCTGTCTCCGTCTCTGTCTCTGCCGCTGTCTCTGTCTCTGTCTCTGTCTCTGTCTCTGTCTCTGTCTCTGCCGCTGTCTCTGTCTCTGTCTCTGTCTCTGACCCTCTCTCTATCTCTGTCTCTGTCTCTGCCTCTGTCTCTGTCTCTGTCTCTGTTTCTGTCTCTGTCTCTGTCTCTGTCTCTGTCCCCGTATCTGTCTCTGTCTCTGTTTCTGTCTCTGTCCGTGTCGCTGTCTCTCCCTCTGTCTCTGTGTCCGTCTCTGTCCCTGGTTCTGTCTCTGCCACTGTCTCCGTCTCTGTCCCTGTCTCGGTCTTTGTCTCCGTCTCTGTCTCTGTCTCTGTCTCTGTCTCTGTTTCTGTCTCTGTCGCTGTCTGTATCTCTGTCTCTGTCTCCGTCTCTGTCTCTGCCGCTGTCTCTGTCTCTGTCTCTGTCGCTGTCTCTCCCTCTGTCTCTGTCACCGTCTCTGTCCCTGGCTCTGTCTCTGCCTCTGTCACCGTCTCTGTCTCTGTCTCGGTCTTTGTCTCTGTCTCTGTCTCTGTCTCTATCTCTGTCTCTGTCTCTGTCTGAGACTCTGCCTCTGTCTCTGTCTCTCTCTCTGTCTCTGTCTCTGTCTCTGTCTCTGTCTCGGTCTCTGTCTCTGTCTCTGCCTCTGTCTCCGTCTCTGTCTCTGTCTCTGTCTTTGTCTCCGTCTCTGTCTCCGTTTCTGTCTCAGACTCTGTCTCTATCTCCGTCTCTGTCTCTGTCTCTGCCTCTGTCTCTGTCTTTGTCTCTGTCTCTGTCTCTGTCACTGTCTCTGTCTCTGTCTCTGTCTCTGTCTCTGTCTCTGTCTCTGTCCCTGGCTCTGTCTCTGCCTCTGTCACCGTCTCTGTCTCTGTCTCGGTCTTTGTCTCTGTCTCTGTCTCTGTCTCTGTCTCTGTCTCAGTCTCTGTCTCTGTCTCTGCCTCTGTCTCTGTCTCTGCCTCTGTCTCTGTCTTTGTCTCTGTCTCTGTCTCTGTCTCTGTCTCTGTCTCTGTCTCTGTCTCTGTCTCTGTCTCTGTCTCTGCCTCTGCCGCTGTCTCTGTCTCTGTCTCAGTCTCTGTCTCTGTGTGCGTCTCTGTCTCTGTCCCTGTCTCTGCCTCTGTCTCTGTCCCCGTATCTGTCTCTGTCTCTGTTTCTGTCTCTGTCTCAGTCTCTGTCTCTGTCTCTGTGTCTATCTCTGCCTCTGACTCTGTCGCGGTCCCTGTCTATGTCTCCGTCTCTGTCTCTGTCTCCGTCTGCGTCTCTGTCTCTGTCTCCGTCTCCGTCCCCGTCTCTGTCTCTGTCTCCGTCTCTGTCCCTGGCTCTGTCTCTGCCTCTGTCACCGTCTCTGTCTCTGTCTCGGTCTTTGTCTCTGTCTCTGTCTCTGTCTCTGTCTCTGTCTCTCTCTCTGTCTGAGACTCTGCCTCTGTCTCTGTCTCTCTCTCCCTCTCTGTCTCTGTCTTTGTCTCTGTCTCTGTCTCTGTCTCTGTCTCTGTCTCTGTCTCTGTCTCTGTCTCTGTCTCTGTCTCTGTGTCTGTCTCTGTCTCTGTCTCTGTCTCTGCCTCTGTCTCTGTCTCTGTCTCTGGCGCTGTCTCTCCCTCTGTCTCTGTCACCGTCTCTGTCCCTGGCTCTGTCTCTGCCTCTGTCACCGTCCCTGTCTCTGTCTCTGTCTCTGTCCCCGTATCTGTCTCTGTCTCTGTTTCTGTCTCTGTCCGTGTCGCTGTCTCTCCCTCTGTCTCTGTGTCCGTCTCTGTCCCTGGCTCTGTCTCTGCCACTGTCTCCGTCTCTGTCCCTGTCTCGGTCTTTGTCTCCGTCTCTGTCTCTGTCTCTGTCTCTGTCTCTGTTTCTGTCTCTGTCGCTGTCTGTATCTCTGTCTCTGTCTCCGTCTCTGTCTCTGCCGCTGTCTCTGTCTCTGTCTCTGTCGCTGTCTCTCCCTCTGTCTCTGTCACCGTCTCTGTCCCTGGCTCTGTCTCTGCCTCTGTCACCGTCTCTGTCTCTGTCTCGGTCTTTGTCTCTGTCTCTGTCTCTGTCTCTATCTCTGTCTCTGTCTCTGTCTGAGACTCTGCCTCTGTCTCTGTCTCTCTCTCTGTCTCTGTCTCTGTCTCTGTCTCTGTCTCTGTCTCTGTCTCTGCCTCTGTCTCCGTCTCTGTCTCTGTCTCTGTCTTTGTCTCCGTCTCTGTCTCCGTTTCTGTCTCTGACTCTGTCTCTATCTCCGTCTCTGTCTCTGTCTCTGCCTCTGTCTCTGTCTTTGTCTCTGTCTCTGTCTCTGTCACTGTCTCTGTCTCTGTCTCTGTCTCTGTCTCTGTCTCTGTCTCTGCCGCTGTCTCTGTCTCTGTCTCAGTCTCTGTCTCTGTGTGCGTCTCTGTCTCTGTCCCTGTCTCTGCCTCTGTCTCTGTCCCCGTATCTGTCTCTGTCTCTGTTTCTGTCTCTGTGTCAGTCTCTGTCTCTGTCTCTGTGTCTATCTCTGCCTCTGACTCTGTCGCGGTCCCTGTCTATGTCTCTGTCTCTGTCTCTGTCTCCGTCTGCGTCTCTGTCTCTGTCTCCGTCTCCGTCCCAGTCTCTGTCTCTGTCTCCGTCTCTGTCCCTGGCTCTGTCTCTGCCTCTGTCACCGTCTCTGTCTCTGTCTCGGTCTTTGTCTCTGTCTCTGTCTCTGTCTCTGTCTCTGTCTCTCTCTCTGTCTGAGACTCTGCCTCTGTCTCTGTCTCTCTCTCCCTCTCTGTCTCTGTCTTTGTCTCTGTCTCTGTCTCTGTCTCTGTCTCTGTCTCTGTCTCTGTCTCTGTCTCTGTCCCTGTCTCTGTCTCTGTCTCTGTCTCTGTCTCTGTCTCTGTGTCTGTCTCTGTCTCTGTCTCTGTCTCTGCCTCTGTCTCTGTCTCTGTCTCTGGCGCTGTCTCTCCCTCTGTCTCTGTCACCGTCTCTGTCCCTGGCTCTGTCTCTGCCTCTGTCTCTGTCTCTGTCTCTGTCTCTGTCTCTGTCTCTGTCTCTGTCTCTGTCTCTGTCTCTATCTCTGTCTCCGTCTCTATCTCTGTCCCTGTCTCTGTCTGAGACTCTGCCTCTGTCTCTGTCTCCGTCTCTGTCACTGTCTCTGCCTCTGTCTCGGTCTTTGTCTCCGTCTCTGTCTCTGTCTCTGTCTCTGTCTCTGTCTCTGTCTCTGTCTCTGTCTCTGTCTCTCTCTGTGTCTCTGTCTCTGTCTCCGTCTCTGTCTCTGCCGCTGTCTCTGTCTCTGTCTGTGTCTCTGTCTCTGCCGCTGTCTCTGTCTCTGTCTCTGTCTCTGTCCCTCTCTCTATCTCTGTCTCTGTCTCTGCCTCTGTCTCTGTCCCTGTCTCTGTCTGAGACTCTGCCTCTGCCTCTGTCTCTGTCTCTGTCTCTGTCTCTGTCTCCGTCTCTGTCTCTGTATCTGTCTCTGTCTCTGTCTCTGTCTCTGTCTCTGTCTCTGTCTCTGTCTCTCTCTGTGTCTCTGTCTCTGTCTCCGTCTCTGTCTCTGCCGCTGTCTCTGTCTCTGTCTCTGTCTCTGTCTCTGTCTCTGTCTCTGTCTCTGTCTCTGTCTCTGTCTCTGTCTCTGTCTGAGACTCTGCCTCTGTCTCTGTCTCTCTCTCTGTCTTTGTCTCTGTCTCTGTCTCTGTCTCTGTCTCTGTCTCTGTCTCTGTCTCTGTCTGTGCCTCTGTCTCCGTCTCTGTCTCTGTCTCTGTCTTTGTCTCCGTCTCTGTCTCCGTTTCTGTCTCTGACTCTGTCTCTATCTCCGTCTCTGTCTGTGTCTCTGCCTCTGTCTCTGTCTTTGTCTCTGTCTCTGTCTCTGTCTCTGTCTCTGTCTCTGTGTCTGTCTCTGTCTCTGTCTCTGCCTCTGTCTCTGTCTCTGTCTCTGTCGCTGTCTCTCCCTCTGTCTCTGTCACCGTCTCTGTCCCTGGCCCTGTCTCTGCCTCTGTCACCGTCTCTGTCTCTGTCCCGGTCTTTGTCTCTGTCTCTGTCTCTGTCTCTGTCTCTATCTCTGTCCCTGTCTCTGTCTCAGCCTCTGTCTCTGTCTCCGTCTCTGTCTCTCTCTCTGCCTCTGTCTCTGTCTCTGTCTCTGTCGCTGTCTCTCCCTCTGTCTCTGTCACCGTCTCTGTCCCTGGCTCTGTCTCTGCCTCTGTCACCGTCTCTGTCTCTGTCTCGGTCTTTGTCTCTGTCTCTGTCTCTGTCTCTATCTCTGTCTCTGTCTCTGTCTGAGACTCTGCCTCTGTCTCTGTCTCTCTCTCTGTCTCTGTCTCTGTCTCTGTCTCTGTCTCTGTCTCTGTCTCTGTCTCTGTCTCTGCCTCTGTCTCCGTCTCTGTCTCTGTCTCTGTCTTTGTCTCCGTCTCTGTCTCCGTTTCTGTCTCTGACTCTGTCTCTATCTCCGTCTCTGTCTCTGTCTCTGCCTCTGTCTCTGTCTTTGTCTCTGTCTCTGTCTCTGTCTCTGTCTCTGTCTCTGTCTCTGTCTCTGTCTCTGTCTCTGTCTCTGTCTCTGCCTCTGTCTCTGTCTCTGTCTCTGTCGCTGTCTCTCCCTCTGTCTCTGTCACCGTCTCTGTCCCTGGCCCTGTCTCTGCCTCTGTCACCGTCTCTGTCTCTGTCCCGGTCTTTGTCTCTGTCTCTGTCTCTGTCTCTATCTCTGTCCCTGTCTCTGTCTCAGCCTCTGTCTCTGTCTCCGTCTCTGTCTCTCTCTCTGCCGCTGTCTCTGTCTCTGCCTCTGTCTCTGTCTCTGTCTCTGTCTCTGTCTCTGTCCCCGTATCTGTCTCTGTCTCTGTTTCTGTCCCTGTCTCTGTCGCTGTCTCTCCCTCTGTCTCTGTCACCGTCTCTGTCCCTGGCTCTGTCTCTGCCTCTGTCACCGTCTCTGTCTCTGTCTCGGTCTTTGTCTCTGTCCCCGTATCTGTCTCTGTCTCTGTTTCTGTCTCTGTCTCTGTCTCTGCCTCTGTCGCTGTCTCTCCCTCTGTCTCTGTCACGGTCTCTGTCCCTGGCTCTGTCTCTGCCTCTGTCACCGTCTCTGTCTCTGTCTCTGTCTCGGTCTTTGTCTCCGTCTCTGTCCCTGGCTCTGTCTCTGCCTCTGTCACCGTCTCTGTCTCTGTCTCGGTCTTTGTCTCTGCCTCTGTCTCTGTCTCTGTCTCTGTCTCTGTCTCTATCTCTGTCTCCGTCTCTGTCTCTGTCTCTGTCTCTGTCTCTGTCTCTGTCTCTGTCTCTGTCTCTGTCTCTGTCTCAGTCTCTGTCTCTGTCTCTATCTCTGTCTCCGCCTCTATCTCTGTCCCTGTCTCTGTCTGAGACTCTGCCTCTGTCTCTGTCTCCGTCTCTGTCTATGTCTCTGCCTCTGTCTCGGTCTTTGTCTCCGTCTCTGTCTCTGTCTCTGTCTCTGTCTCTGTCTCTGTCTCTGTCTCTCTCTGTGTCTCTGTCTCTGTCTCCGTCTCTGTCTCTGCCGCTGTCTCTGTCTCTGTCTCTGTCTCTGTCTCTGCCGCTGTCTCTGTCTCTGTCTCTGTCTCTGTCCCTCTCTCTATCTCTGTCTCTGTCTCTGCCTCTGTCTCTGTCCCTGTCTCTGTCTGAGACTCTGCCTCTGCCTCTGTCTCTGTCTCTGTCTCTGTCTCTGTCTCCGTCTCTGTCTCTGTCTCTGTCTCTGTCTCTGTCTCTGTCTCTGTCTCTCTCTGTGTCTCTGTCTCTGTCTCCGTCTCTGTCTCTGCCGCTGTCTCTGTCTCTGTCTCTGTCTCCGTCTCTGTCTCTGTCTCTGTCTCTGCCGCTGTCTCTGTCTCTGTCTCTGTCTCTGACCCTCTCTCTATCTCTGTCTCTGTCTCTGCCTCTGTCTCTGTCTCTGTCTCTGTTTCTGTCTCTGTCTCTGTCTCTGTCTCTGTCCCCGTATCTGTCTCTGTCTCTGTTTCTGTCTCTGTCCGTGTCGCTGTCTCTCCCTCTGTCTCTGTGTCCGTCTCTGTCCCTGGCTCTGTCTCTGCCACTGTCTCCGTCTCTGTCCCTGTCTCGGTCTTTGTCTCCGTCTCTGTCTCTGTCTCTGTCTCTATCTCTGTCTCTGTCTCAGTCTCTGTCTCTGTGTGCGTCTCTATCTCTGTCTCTGTCCCCGTATCTGTCTCTGTCTCTGTCTCTGTCTCTGTCTCTGTCTCTGTCTCTGCCGCTGTCTCTGTCTCTGTCTCAGTCTCTGTCTCTGTGTGCGTCTCTGTCTCTGTCCCTGTCTCTGCCTCTGTCTCTGTCCCCGTATCTGTGTCTGTCTCTGTTTCTGTCTCTGTCTCAGTCTCTGTCTCTGTCTCTGTGTCTATCTCTGCCTCTGACTCTGTCGCGGTCCCTGTCTATGTCTCCGTCTCTGTCTCTGTCTCCGTCTGCGTCTCTGTCTCTGTCTCCGTCTCCGTCCCAGTCTCTGTCTCTGTCTCCGTCTCTGTCCCTGGCTCTGTCTCTGCCTCTGTCACCGTCTCTGTCTCTGTCTCGGTCTTTGTCTCTGTCTCTGTCTCTGTCTCTGTCTCTGTCCCTCTCTCTGTCTGAGACTCTGCCTCTGTCTCTGTCTCTCTCTCCCTCTCTGTCTCTGTCTTTGTCTCTGTCTCTGTCTCTGTCTCTGTCTCTGTCTCTGTCTCTGTCTCTGTCTCTGTCTCTGTCTCTGTCTCTGTCTCTGTCTCTGTCTCTGTCTCCGTCTCTGTCTCTGTCTCTGTCTTTGTCTCCGTCTCTGTCTCCGTTTCTGTCTCTGACTCTGTCTCTATCTCCGTCTCTGTCTCTGTCTCTGCCTCTGTCTCTGTCTTTGTCTCTGTCTCTGTCTCTGTCACTGTCTCTGTCTCTGTCTCTGTCTCTGTCTCTGTCTCTGTCTCTGTCCCTGGCTCTGTCTCTGCCTCTGTCACCGTCTCTGTCTCTGTCTCGGTCTTTGTCTCTGTCTCTGTCTCTGTCTCTGTCTCTGTCTCAGACTCTGTCTCTGTCTCTGCCTCTGTCTCTGTCTCTGCCTCTGTCTCTGTCTTTGTCTCTGTCTCTGTCTCTGTCTCTGTCTCTGTCTCTGTCTCTGTCTCTGTCTCTGTCTCTGTCTCTGTCTCTGCCTCTGCCGCTGTCTCTGTCTCTGTCTCAGTCTCTGTCTCTGTGTGCGTCTCTGTCTCTGTCCCTGTCTCTGCCTCTGTCTCTGTCCCCGTATCTGTCTCTGTCTCTGTTTCTGTCTCTGTCTCAGTCTCTGTCTCTGTCTCTGTGTCTATCTCTGCCTCTGACTCTGTCGCGGTCCCTGTCTATGTCTCCGTCTCTGTCTCTGTCTCCGTCTGCGTCTCTGTCTCTGTCTCCGTCTCCGTCCCAGTCTCTGTCTCTGTCTCCGTCTCTGTCCCTGGCTCTGTCTCTGCCTCTGTCACCGTCTCTGTCTCTGTCTCTGTCTTTGTCTCTGTCTCTGTCTCTGTCTCTGTCTCTGTCTCTGTCTCTGTCTCTGTCTCTGTCTCTGTCTCTGTCTCTGTGTCTGTCTCTGTCTCTGTCTCTGTCTCTGCCTCTGTCTCTGTCTCTGTCTCTGGCGCTGTCTCTTCCTCTGTCTCTGTCACCGTCTCTGTCCCTGGCTCTGTCTCTGCCTCTGTCACCGTCCCTGTCTCTGTCTCGGTCTTTGTCTCTGTCTCTGTCTCTGTCTCTGTCTCTGTCTCTGTCTCTGTCTCTGTCTCTGTCTCTGTCTCTGTCTCTATCTCTGTCTCCGTCTCTGTCTCTGTCTCTGTCTCTGTCTCTGTCTCTGTCTCTGTCTCTGTCTCTGTCTCTGTCTCTGTCTCTGTCTCTGTCTCTGTCTCTGTCTCTGTCTCTATCTCTGTCTCCGTCTCTATCTCTGTCCCTGTCTCTGTCTGAGACTCTGCCTCTGTCTCTGTCTCCGTCTCTGTCTCTGTCTCTGCCTCTGTCTCGGTCTTTGTCTCCGTCTCTGTCTCTGTCTCTGTCTCTGTCTCTGTCTCTGTCTCTGTCTCTCTCTGTGTCTCTGTCTCTGTCTCCGTCTCTGTCTCTGCCGCTGTCTCTGTCTCTGTCTCTGTCTCTGTCTCTGCCGCTGTCTCTGTCTCTGTCTCTGTCTCTGTCCCTCTCTCTATCTCTGTCTCTGTCTCTGCCTCTGTCTCTGTCCCTGTCTCTGTCTGAGACTCTGCCCCTGTCTCTGTCTCGGTCTTTGTCTCTGTCTCTGTCTCTGTCTCTGTCTCTGTCTCTGTCTCTGTCTCTGTCTCTGTCTCTGTCTCTGTCTCTGTCTCTGTCTCTGTCTCTGTCTCTATCTCTGTCTCCGTCTCTATCTCTGTCCCTGTCTCTGTCTGAGACTCTGCCTCTGTCTCTGTCTCCGTCTCTGTCTCTGTCTCTGCCTCTGTCTCGGTCTTTGTCTCCGTCTCTGTCTCTGTCTCTGTCTCTGTCTCTGTCTCTGTCTCTGTCTCTCTCTGTGTCTCTGTCTCTGTCTCCGTCTCTGTCTCTGCCGCTGTCTCTGTCTCTGTCTCTGTCTCTGTCTCTGCCGCTGTCTCTGTCTCTGTCTCTGTCTCTGTCCCTCTCTCTATCTCTGTCTCTGTCTCTGCCTCTGTCTCTGTCCCTGTCTCTGTCTGAGACTCTGCCTCTGCCTCTGTCTCTGTCTCTGTCTCTGTCTCTGTCTCCGTCTCTGTCTCTGTCTCTGTCTCTGTCTCTGTCTCTGTCTCTGTCTCTGTCTCTCTCTGTGTCTCTGTCTCTGTCTCTGTCTCCGTCTCTGTCTCTGCCGCTGTCTCTGTCTCTGTCTCTGTCTCTGTCTCTGTCTCTGTCTCTGCCGCTGTCTCTGTCTCTGTCTCTGTCTCTGACCCTCTCTCTATCTCTGTCTCTGTCTCTGCCTCTGTCTCTGTCTCTGTCTCTGTTTCTGTCTCTGTCTCTGTCTCTGTCTCTGTCCCCGTATCTGTCTCTGTCTCTGTTTCTGTCTCTGTCCGTGTCGCTGTCTCTCCCTCTGTCTCTGTGTCCGTCTCTGTCCCTGGCTCAGTCTCTGCCACTGTCTCCGTCTCTGTCCCTGTCTCGGTCTTTGTCTCCGTCTCTGTCTCTGTCTCTGTCTCTGTCTCTGTTTCTGTCTCTGTCGCTGTCTGTATCTCTGTCTCTGTCTCCGTCTCTGTCTCTGCCGCTGTCTCTGTCTCTGTCTCTGTCTCTGTCGCTGTCTCTCCCTCTGTCTCTGTCACCGTCTCTGTCCCTGGCTCTGTCTCTGCCTCTGTCACCGTCTCTGTCTCTGTCTCGGTCTTTGTCTCTGTCTCTGTCTCTGTCTCTATCTCTGTCTCTGTCTCTGTCTGAGACTCTGCCTCTGTCTCTGTCTCTCTCTCTGTCTCTGTCTCTGTCTCTGTCTCTGTCTCTGTCTCCGTCTCTGTCTCTGCCTCTGTCTCCGTCTCTGTCTCTGTCTCTGTCTTTGTCTCCGTCTCTGTCTCCGTTTCTGTCTCTGACTCTGTCTCTATCTCCGTCTCTGTCTCTGTCTCTGCCTCTGTCTCTGTCTTTGTCTCTGTCTCTGTCTCTGTCACTGTCTCTGTCTCTGTCTCTGTCTCTGTCTCTGTCTCTGTCTCTGTCTCTGCCGCTGTCTCTGTCTCTGTCTCAGTCTCTGTCTCTGTGTGCGTCTCTGTCCCTGTCCCTGTCTCTGCCTCTGTCTCTGTCCCCGTATCTGTCTCTGTCTCTGTTTCTGTCTCTGTCTCAGTCTCTGTCTCTGTCTCTGTGTCTATCTCTGCCTCTGACTCTGTCGCGGTCCCTGTCTATGTCTCTGTCTCTGTCTCTGTCTCCGTCTGCGTCTCTGTCTCTGTCTCCGTCTCCGTCCCAGTCTCTGTCTCTGTCTCCGTCTCTGTCCCTGGCTCTGTCTCTGCCTCTGTCACCGTCTCTGCCTCTGTCTCGGTCTTTGTCTCTGTCTCTGTCTCTGTCTCTGTCTCTGTCTCTCTCTCTGTCTGAGACTCTGCCTCTGTCTCTGTCTCTCTCTCCCTCTCTGTCTCTGTCTTTGTCTCTGTCTCTGTCTCTGTCTCCGTCTCTGTCCCTGGCTCTGTCTCTGCCTCTGTCACCGTCTCTGTCTCTGTCTCGGTCTTTGTCTCTGTCTCTGTCTCTGTCTCTGTCTCTGTCCCTCTCTCTGTCTGAGACTCTGCCTCTGTCTCTGTCTCTCTCTCCCTCTCTGTCTCTGTCTTTGTCTCTGTCTCTGTCTCTGTCTCTGTCTCTGTCTCTGTCTCTGTCTCTGTCTCTGTCTCTGTCTCTGTCTCTGTCTCTGTCTCTGTCTCTGTCTCCGTCTCTGTCTCTGTCTCTGTCTCTGTCTCTGTCTCTGTCTCTGTCTCTGTCTCTGTCTCTGTCTCTGTCTCTGTCTCTGTCTCTGTCTCTGTCTCTGTCTCTATCTCTGTCTCCGTCTCTATCTCTGTCCCTGTCTCTGTCTGAGACTCTGCCTCTGTCTCTGTCTCCGTCTCTGTCTCTGTCTCTGCCTCTGTCTCGGTCTTTGTCTCCGTCTCTGTCTCTGTCTCTGTCTCTGTCTCTGTCTCTGTCTCTGTCTCTCTCTGTGTCTCTGTCTCTGTCTCCGTCTCTGTCTCTGCCGCTGTCTCTGTCTCTGTCTCTGTCTCTGTCTCTGTCTCTGCCGCTGTCTCTGTCTCTGTCTCTGTCTCTGTCCCTCTCTCTATCTCTGTCTCTGTCTCTGCCTCTGTCTCTGTCCCTGTCTCTGTCTGAGACTCTGCCTCTGCCTCTGTCTCTGTCTCTGTCTCTGTCTCTGTCTCCGTCTATGTCTCTGTCTCTGTCTCTGTCTCTGTCTCTGTCTCTGTCTCTGTCTCTCTCTGTGTCTCTGTCTCTGTCTCCGTCTCTGTCTCTGCCGCTGTCTCTGTCTCTGTCTCTGTCTCTGTCTCTGTCTCTGTCTCTGCCGCTGTCTCTGTCTCTGTCTCTGTCTCTGACCCTCTCTCTATCTCTGTCTCTGTCTCTGCCTCTGTCTCTGTCTCTGTCTCTGTTTCTGTCTCTGTCTCTGTCTCTGTCTCTGTCCCCGTATCTGTCTCTGTCTCTGTTTCTGTCTCTGTCCGTGTCGCTGTCTCTCCCTCTGTCTCTGTGTCCGTCTCTGTCCCTGGTTCTGTCTCTGCCACTGTCTCCGTCTCTGTCCCTGTCTCGGTCTTTGTCTCCGTCTCTGTCTCTGTCTCTGTCTCTGTCTCTGTTTCTGTCTCTGTCGCTGTCTGTATCTCTGTCTCTGTCTCCGTCTCTGTCTCTGCCGCTGTCTCTGTCTCTGTCTCTGTCGCTGTCTCTCCCTCTGTCTCTGTCACCGTCTCTGTCCCTGGCTCTGTCTCTGCCTCTGTCACCGTCTCTGTCTCTGTCTCGGTCTTTGTCTCTGTCTCTGTCTCTGTCTCTATCTCTGTCTCTGTCTCTGTCTCGGTCTCTGTCTCTGTCTCTGCCTCTGTCTCCGTCTCTGTCTCTGTCTCTGTCTTTGTCTCCGTCTCTGTCTCCGTTTCTGTCTCTGACTCTGTCTCTATCTCCGTCTCTGTCTCTGTCTCTGCCTCTGTCTCTGTCTTTGTCTCTGTCTCTGTCTCTGTCACTGTCTCTGTCTCTGTCTCTGTCTCTGTCTCTGTCTCTGTCTCTGTCCCTGGCTCTGTCTCTGCCTCTGTCACCGTCTCTGTCTCTGTCTCGGTCTTTGTCTCTGTCTCTGTCTCTGTCTCTGTCTCTGTCTCAGTCTCTGTCTCTGTCTCTGCCTCTGTCTCTGTCTCTGCCTCTGTCTCTGTCTTTGTCTCTGTCTCTGTCTCTGTCTCTGTCTCTGTCTCTGTCTCTGTCTCTGTCTCTGTCTCTGTCTCTGTCTCTGCCTCTGCCGCTGTCTCTGTCTCTGTCTCAGTCTCTGTCTCTGTGTGCGTCTCTGTCTCTGTCCCTGTCTCTGCCTCTGTCTCTGTCCCCGTATCTGTCTCTGTCTCTGTTTCTGTCTCTGTCTCAGTCTCTGTCTCTGTCTCTGTGTCTATCT
Organism: Megachile willughbiella; assembly: GCA_945859595.2. Taxonomy (NCBI): domain Eukaryota; kingdom Metazoa; phylum Arthropoda; class Insecta; order Hymenoptera; family Megachilidae; genus Megachile; species Megachile willughbiella. The sequence goes on along the minus strand of CAMAOD020000185.1, from coordinate 202,413 downwards.
CTGCCTCTGACTCTGTCGCGGTCCCTGTCTATGTCTCCGTCTCTGTCTCTGTCTCCGTCTGCGTCTCTGTCTCTGTCTCCGTCTCCGTCCCAGTCTCTGTCTCTGTCTCCGTCTCTGTCCCTGGCTCTGTCTCTGCCTCTGTCACCGTCTCTGTCTCTGTCTCGGTCTTTGTCTCTGTCTCTGTCTCTGTCTCTGTCTCTGTCTCTCTCTCTGTCTGAGACTCTGCCTCTGTCTCTGTCTCTCTCTCCCTCTCTGTCTCTGTCTTTGTCTCTGTCTCTGTCTCTGTCTCTGTCTCTGTCTCTGTCTCTGTCTCTGTCTCTGTCTCTGTCTCTGTCTCTGTGTCTGTCTCTGTCTCTGTCTCTGTCTCTGCCTCTGTCTCTGTCTCTGTCTCTGGCGCTGTCTCTTCCTCTGTCTCTGTCACCGTCTCTGTCCCTGGCTCTGTCTCTGCCTCTGTCACCGTCCCTGTCTCTGTCTCGGTCTTTGTCTCTGTCTCTGTCTCTGTCTCTGTCTCTGTCTCTGTCTCTGTCTCTGTCTCTGTCTCTGTCTCTGTCTCTGTCTCTGTCTCTATCTCTGTCTCCGTCTCTGTCTCTGTCTCTGTCTCTGTCTCTGTCTCTGTCTCTGTCTCTGTCTCTGTCTCTGTCTCTGTCTCTGTCTCTGTCTCTGTCTCTGTCTCTGTCTCTGTCTCTGTCTCTGTCTCTATCTCTGTCTCCGTCTCTATCTCTGTCCCTGTCTCTGTCTGAGACTCTGCCTCTGTCTCTGTCTCCGTCTCTGTCTCTGTCTCTGCCTCTGTCTCGGTCTTTGTCTCCGTCTCTGTCTCTGTCTCTGTCTCTGTCTCTGTCTCTGTCTCTGTCTCTCTCTGTGTCTCTGTCTCTGTCTCCGTCTCTGTCTCTGCCGCTGTCTCTGTCTCTGTCTCTGTCTCTGTCTCTGCCGCTGTCTCTGTCTCTGTCTCTGTCTCTGTCCCTCTCTCTATCTCTGTCTCTGTCTCTGCCTCTGTCTCTGTCCCTGTCTCTGTCTGAGACTCTGCCCCTGTCTCTGTCTCGGTCTTTGTCTCTGTCTCTGTCTCTGTCTCTGTCTCTGTCTCTGTCTCTGTCTCTGTCTCTGTCTCTGTCTCTGTCTCTGTCTCTGTCTCTGTCTCTGTCTCTGTCTCTATCTCTGTCTCCGTCTCTATCTCTGTCCCTGTCTCTGTCTGAGACTCTGCCTCTGTCTCTGTCTCCGTCTCTGTCTCTGTCTCTGCCTCTGTCTCGGTCTTTGTCTCCGTCTCTGTCTCTGTCTCTGTCTCTGTCTCTGTCTCTGTCTCTGTCTCTCTCTGTGTCTCTGTCTCTGTCTCCGTCTCTGTCTCTGCCGCTGTCTCTGTCTCTGTCTCTGTCTCTGTCTCTGCCGCTGTCTCTGTCTCTGTCTCTGTCTCTGTCCCTCTCTCTATCTCTGTCTCTGTCTCTGCCTCTGTCTCTGTCCCTGTCTCTGTCTGAGACTCTGCCTCTGCCTCTGTCTCTGTCTCTGTCTCTGTCTCTGTCTCCGTCTCTGTCTCTGTCTCTGTCTCTGTCTCTGTCTCTGTCTCTGTCTCTGTCTCTCTCTGTGTCTCTGTCTCTGTCTCTGTCTCCGTCTCTGTCTCTGCCGCTGTCTCTGTCTCTGTCTCTGTCTCTGTCTCTGTCTCTGTCTCTGCCGCTGTCTCTGTCTCTGTCTCTGTCTCTGACCCTCTCTCTATCTCTGTCTCTGTCTCTGCCTCTGTCTCTGTCTCTGTCTCTGTTTCTGTCTCTGTCTCTGTCTCTGTCTCTGTCCCCGTATCTGTCTCTGTCTCTGTTTCTGTCTCTGTCCGTGTCGCTGTCTCTCCCTCTGTCTCTGTGTCCGTCTCTGTCCCTGGCTCAGTCTCTGCCACTGTCTCCGTCTCTGTCCCTGTCTCGGTCTTTGTCTCCGTCTCTGTCTCTGTCTCTGTCTCTGTCTCTGTTTCTGTCTCTGTCGCTGTCTGTATCTCTGTCTCTGTCTCCGTCTCTGTCTCTGCCGCTGTCTCTGTCTCTGTCTCTGTCGCTGTCTCTCCCTCTGTCTCTGTCACCGTCTCTGTCCCTGGCTCTGTCTCTGCCTCTGTCACCGTCTCTGTCTCTGTCTCGGTCTTTGTCTCTGTCTCTGTCTCTGTCTCTATCTCTGTCTCTGTCTCTGTCTGAGACTCTGCCTCTGTCTCTGTCTCTCTCTCTGTCTCTGTCTCTGTCTCTGTCTCTGTCTCTGTCTCCGTCTCTGTCTCTGCCTCTGTCTCCGTCTCTGTCTCTGTCTCTGTCTTTGTCTCCGTCTCTGTCTCCGTTTCTGTCTCTGACTCTGTCTCTATCTCCGTCTCTGTCTCTGTCTCTGCCTCTGTCTCTGTCTTTGTCTCTGTCTCTGTCTCTGTCACTGTCTCTGTCTCTGTCTCTGTCTCTGTCTCTGTCTCTGTCTCTGTCTCTGCCGCTGTCTCTGTCTCTGTCTCAGTCTCTGTCTCTGTGTGCGTCTCTGTCCCTGTCCCTGTCTCTGCCTCTGTCTCTGTCCCCGTATCTGTCTCTGTCTCTGTTTCTGTCTCTGTCTCAGTCTCTGTCTCTGTCTCTGTGTCTATCTCTGCCTCTGACTCTGTCGCGGTCCCTGTCTATGTCTCTGTCTCTGTCTCTGTCTCCGTCTGCGTCTCTGTCTCTGTCTCCGTCTCCGTCCCAGTCTCTGTCTCTGTCTCCGTCTCTGTCCCTGGCTCTGTCTCTGCCTCTGTCACCGTCTCTGCCTCTGTCTCGGTCTTTGTCTCTGTCTCTGTCTCTGTCTCTGTCTCTGTCTCTCTCTCTGTCTGAGACTCTGCCTCTGTCTCTGTCTCTCTCTCCCTCTCTGTCTCTGTCTTTGTCTCTGTCTCTGTCTCTGTCTCTGTCTCTGTCTCTGTCTCTGTCTCTGTCTCTGTCCCTGTCTCTGTCTCTGTCTCTGTCTCTGTCTCTGTGTCTGTCTCTGTCTCTGTCTCTGTCTCTGCCTCTGTCTCTGTCTCTGTCTCTGGCGCTGTCTCTCCCTCTGTCTCTGTCACCGTCTCTGTCCCTGGCTCTGTCTCTGCCTCTGTCACCGTCCCTGTCTCTGTCTCGGTCTTTGTCTCTGTCTCTGTCTCTGTCTCTGTCTCTGTCTCTGTCTCTGTCTCTGTCTCTGTCTCTGTCTCTGTCTCTATCTCTGTCTCCGTCTCTGTCTCTGTCTCTGTCTCTGTCTCTGTCTCTGTCTCTGTCTCTGTCTCTGTCTCTGTCTCTGTCTCTGTCTCTGTCTCTGTCTCTGTCTCTGTCTCTGTCTCTATCTCTGTCTCCGTCTCTATCTCTGTCCCTGTCTCTGTCTGAGACTCTGCCTCTGTCTCTGTCTCCGTCTCTGTCACTGTCTCTGCCTCTGTCTCGGTCTTTGTCTCCGTCTCTGTCTCTGTCTCTGTCTCTGTCTCTGTCTCTGTCTCTCTCTGTGTCTCTGTCTCTGTCTCCGTCTCTGTCTCTGCCGCTGTCTCTGTCTCTGTCTCTGTCTCTGTCTCTGCCGCTGTCTCTGTCTCTGTCTCTGTCTCTGTCCCTCTCTCTATCTCTGTCTCTGTCTCTGCCTCTGTCTCTGTCCCTGTCTCTGTCTGAGACTCTGCCTCTGCCTCTGTCTCTGTCTCTGTCTCTGTCTCTGTCTCCGTCTCTGTCTCTGTCTCTGTCTCTGTCTCTGTCTCTGTCTCTGTCTCTGTCTCTCTCTGTGTCTCTGTCTCTGTCTCCGTCTCTGTCTCTGCCGCTGTCTCTGTCTCTGTCTCTGTCTCTGTCTCTGTCTCTGTCTCTGTCTCTGTCTCTGTCTCTGTCTCTGTCTCTGTCTGAGACTCTGCCTCTGTCTCTGTCTCTCTCTCTGTCTCTGTCTCTGTCTCTGTCTCTGTCTCTGTCTCTGTCTCTGTCTCTGTCTCTGTCTGTGCCTCTGTCTCCGTCTCTGTCTCTGTCTCTGTCTTTGTCTCCGTCTCTGTCTCCGTTTCTGTCTCTGACTCTGTCTCTATCTCCGTCTCTGTCTGTGTCTCTGCCTCTGTCTCTGTCTTTGTCTCTGTCTCTGTCTCTGTCTCTGTCTCTGTCTCTGTCTCTGTGTCTGTCTCTGTCTCTGTCTCTGCCTCTGTCTCTGTCTCTGTCTCTGTCGCTGTCTCTCCCTCTGTCTCTGTCACCGTCTCTGTCCCTGGCTCTGTCTCTGCCTCTGTCACCGTCCCTGTCTCTGTCTCGGTCTTTGTCTCTGTCTCTGTCTCTGTCTCTGTCTCTGTCTCTGTCTCTGTCTCTGTCTCTGTCTCTGTCTCTGTCTCTATCTCTGTCTCCGTCTCTGTCTCTGTCTCTGTCTCTGTCTCTGTCTCTGTCTCTGTCTCTGTCTCTGTCTCTGTCTCTGTCTCTGTCTCTGTCTCTGTCTCTGTCTCTGTCTCTGTCTCTGTCTCTATCTCTGTCTCCGTCTCTATCTCTGTCCCTGTCTCTGTCTGAGACTCTGCCTCTGTCTCTGTCTCCGTCTCTGTCACTGTCTCTGCCTCTGTCTCGGTCTTTGTCTCCGTCTCTGTCTCTGTCTCTGTCTCTGTCTCTGTCTCTGTCTCTCTCTGTGTCTCTGTCTCTGTCTCCGTCTCTGTCTCTGTCTCTGTCTCTGTGTCTGTCTCTGTCTCTGTCTCTGCCTCTGTCTCTGTCTCTGTCTCTGTCGCTGTCTCTCCCTCTGTCTCTGTCACCGTCTCTGTCCCTGGCCCTGTCTCTGCCTCTGTCACCGTCTCTGTCTCTGTCCCGGTCTTTGTCTCTGTCTCTGTCTCTGTCTCTGTCTCTATCTCTGTCCCTGTCTCTGTCTCAGCCTCTGTCTATGTCTCCGACTCTGTCTCTCTCTCTGCCTCTGTCTCTGTCTCTGTCTCTGTCTCTCTCTGTGTCTCTGTCTCTGTCTCCGTCTCTGACTCTGCCGCTGTCTCTGTCTCTGTCTCTGTCTCTGTCTCTGCCGCTGTCTCTGTCTCTGTCTCAGTCTCTGTCTCTGTCTCTGTCTCTGTCTCTGTCTCTGTCTCTGTCTCTGCCTCTGTCTCTGTCTCTGTCTCTGTCTCTGTCTCTATTTCTGTCTCCGTCTCTGTCTCTGTCTCTGTCTCTGTCTCTGTCTCTGTCTCTGTCTCTGTCTCTGTCTCTGTCTCTGTCTCTGTCTCTGTCTCTGTCTCTGTCTCTATCTCTGTCTCTGTCTCTGTCTCTGTCTCTGTCTCTGTCTCTGTCTCTGTCTCTGTCTCTGTCTCTGTCTCTGCCTCTGTCTCTGTCTCTGTCTCTGTCGCTGTCTCTCCCTCTGTCTCTGTCACCGTCTCTGTCCCTGGCCCTGTCTCTGCCTCTGTCACCGTCTCTGTCTCTGTCCCGGTCTTTGTCTCTGTCTCTGTCTCTGTCTCTGTCTCTATCTCTGTCCCTGTCTCTGTCTCAGCCTCTGTCTCTGTCTCCGTCTCTGTCTCTCTCTCTGCCTCTGTCTCTGTCTCTGTCTCTGTCGCTGTCTCTCCCTCTGTCTCTGTCACCGTCTCTGCCGCTGTCTCTGTCTCTGTCTCTGTCTCTGTCCCTCTCTCTATCTCTGTCTCTGTCTCTGTCTCTGTCTCTCTCTCTGTCTCTGTCTCTGTCTCTGTCTCTGTCTCTGTCTCTGTCTCTATCTCTGTCTCCGTCTCTATCTCTGTCCCTGTCTCTGTCTGAGACTCTGCCTCTGTCTCTGTCTCCGTCTCTGTCTCTGTCTCTGTCTCTGTCTCTATTTCTGTCTCCGTCTCTGTCTCTGTCGCTGTCTGTATCTCTGTCTCTGTCTCCGTCTCTGTCTCTGCCGCTGTCTCTGTCTCTGTCTCAGTCTCTGTCTCTGTCTCTGCCTCTGTCTCAGCCTCTGTCTCTGTCTCCGTCTCTGTCTCTCTCTCTGCCTCTGTCTCTGTCCCGGTCTTTGTCTCTGTCTCTATCTCTGTCTCCGTCTCTATCTCTGTCCCTGTCTCTGTCTGAGACTCTGCCTCTGTCTCTGTCTCCGTCTCTGTCTCTGTCTCTGTCTCTGTCTCAGTCTTTGTCTCCGTCTCTGTCTCTGTCTCTGTCTCTGTCTCTGTCTCTGTCTCTGTCTCTGTCTCTCTCTGTGTCTCTGTCTCTGTCTCCGTCTCTGTCTCTGCCGCTGTCTCTGTCTCTGTCTCTGTCTCTGTCTCTGCCGCTGTCTCTGTCTCTGTCTCTGTCTCTGTCCCTCTCTCTATCTCTGTCTCTGTCTCTGCCTCTGTCTCTTTCTCTGTCTCTGTCTCTGTCTCTGTCTCTGTCTCTGTCTCTGTCTCTGTCTCTGTCTCTGTCTCTGTCTCTGTCTCTGTCTCTGTCTCTGTCTCTGTCTCGGTCCTTGTCTCCGTCTCTGTGTCTGTCTCTGTCTCTGTCTCTGTCTCTGTCTCTGTCTCTCTCTGTGTCTCTGTCTCTGTCTCCGTCTCTGACTCTGCCGCTGTCTCTGTCTCTGTCTCTGTCTCTGTCTCTGCCGCTGTCTCTGTCTCTGTCTCTGTCTCTGTCCCTCTCTCTATCTCTGTCTCTGTCTCTGCCTCTGTCTCTGTCTCTGTCTCTGTCTCTGCCTCTGTCTCTGTCTCTGTCTCTGTCGCCGTATCTGTCTCTGTCTCTGTTTCTGTCTCTGTCCGTGTCGCTGTCTCTCCCTCTGTCTCTGTGTCCGTCTCTGTCCCTGGCTCTGTCTCTGCCACTGTCTCCGTCTCTGTCCCTGTCTCGGTCTTTGTCTCCGTCTCTGTCTCTGTCTCTGTCTCTGTCTCTGTTTCTGTCTCTGTCGCTGTCTGTATCTCTGTCTCTGTTTCCGTCTCTGTCTCTGCCGCTGTCTCTGTCTCTGTCTCAGTCTCTGTCTCTGTCTCTGTCTCTGTCTCTGTCTCTGTCTCTGTCTCTGTCTCTGCCTCTGTCTCTGTCTCTGTCTCTGTCGTTGTCTCTCCCTCTGTCTCTGTCACCGTCTCTGTCCCTGGCTCTGTCTCTGCCTCTGTCACCGTCTCTGTCTCTGTCTCGGTCTTTGTCTCTGTCTCTGTCTCTGTCTCTGTCTCTGTCTCTGTCTCTGTCTCTGTCTGAGGCTCTGCCTCTGTCTCTGTCTCTCTCTCTGTCTCTGTCTCTGTCTCTGTCTCTGTCCCCGTATCTGTCTCTGTCTCTGTTTCTGTCTCTGTCCGTGTCGCTGTCTCTCCCTCTGTCTTTGTGTCCGTCTCTGTCCCTGGCTCTGTCTCTGCCACTGTCTCCGTCTCTGTCCCTGTCTCGGTCTTTGTCTCCGTCTCTGTCTCTGTCTCTGTCTCTGTCTCTGTTTCTGTCTCTGTCGCTGTCTGTATCTCTGTCTCTGTCTCCGTCTCTGTCTCTGCCGCTGTCTCTGTCTCTGTCTCAGTCTCTGTCTCTGTGTGCGTCTCTGTCTCTGTCCCTGTCTCTGCCTCTGTCTCTGTCCCCGTATCTGTCTCTGTCTCTGTTTCTGTCTCTGTCTCAGTCTCTGTCTCTGTCTCTGTGTCTATCTCTGCCTCTGACTCTGTCGCGGTCCCTGTCTATGTCTCTGTCTCTGTCTCTGTCTCCGTCTGCGTCTCTGTCTCTGTCTCCGTCTCCGTCCCAGTCTCTGTCTCTGTCTCCGTCTCTGTCCCTGGCTCTGTCTCTGCCTCTGTCACCGTCTCTGTCTCTGTCTCGGTCTTTGTCTCTGTCTCTGTCTCTGCCTCTGTCTCTGCCTCTCTCTCTGTCTGAGACTCTGCCTCTGTCTCTGTCTCTCTCTCTCTCTCTGTCTCTGTCTCTGTCTCTATCTCTGTCTCTGTCTCAGTCTCTGTCTCTGTGTGCGTCTCTATCTCTGTCTCTGTCTCTGCCTCTGTCTCTGTCCCCGTATCTGTCTCTGTCTCTGTCTCTGTCTCTGTCTCTGTCTCTGTCCCCGTATCTGTCTCTGTCTCGGTCTTTGTCTCCGTCTCTGTCTCCGTTTCTGTCTCTGACTCTGTTTCTATCTCCGTCTCTGTCTCTGTCTCTGCCTCTGTCTCTGTCTCTGTCTCTGTCTCTGTCTCTGTCTCTGTCTCTGTCTCGGTCTTTGTCTCCGTCTCTGTCTCCGTTTCTGTCTCTCCCTCTGTCTCTGTCACCGTCTCTGTCCCTGGCTCTGTCTCTGCCTCTGTCACCGTCTCTGTCTCTGTCTCGGTCTTTGTCTCTGTCTCTGTCTCTGTCTCTATCTCTGTCTCTGTCTCTGTCTGAGACTCTGCCTCTGTCTCTGTCTCTCTCTCTGTCTCTGTCTCTGTCTCTGTCTCTGTCTCTGTCTCTGTCTCTGTCTCTGCCTCTGTCTCCGTCTCTGTCTCTGTCTCTGTCTTTGTCTCCGTCTCTGTCTCCGTTTCTGTCTCTGACTCTGTCTCTATCTCCGTCTCTGTCTCTGTCTCTGCCTCTGTCTCTGTCTTTGTCTCTGTCTCTGTCTCTGTCACTGTCTCTGTCTCTGTCTCTGTCTCTGTCTCTGTCTCTGTCTCTGTCTCTGCCGCTGTCTCTGTCTCTGTCTCAGTCTCTGTCTCTGTGTGCGTCTCTGTCTCTGTCCCTGTCTCTGCCTCTGTCTCTGTCCCCGTATCTGTCTCTGTCTCTGTTTCTGTCTCTGTCTCAGTCTCTGTCTCTGTCTCTGTGTCTATCTCTGCCTCTGACTCTGTCGCGGTCCCTGTCTATGTCTCTGTCTCTGTCTCTGTCTCCGTCTGCGTCTCTGTCTCTGTCTCCGTCTCCGTCCCAGTCTCTGTCTCTGTCTCCGTCTCTGTCCCTGGCTCTGTCTCTGCCTCTGTCACCGTCTCTGTCTCTGTCTCGGTCTTTGTCTCTGTCTCTGTCTCTGTCTCTGTCTCTGTCTCTCTCTCTGTCTGAGACTCTGCCTCTGTCTCTGTCTCTCTCTCCCTCTCTGTCTCTGTCTTTGTCTCTGTCTCTGTCTCTGTCTCTGTCTCTGTCTCTGTCTCTGTCTCTGTCTCTGTCCCTGTCTCTGTCTCTGTCTCTGTCTCTGTCTCTGTGTCTGTCTCTGTCTCTGTCTCTGTCTCTGCCTCTGTCTCTGTCTCTGTCTCTGGCGCTGTCTCTCCCTCTGTCTCTGTCACCGTCTCTGTCCCTGGCTCTGTCTCTGCCTCTGTCACCGTCCCTGTCTCTGTCTCGGTCTTTGTCTCTGTCTCTGTCTCTGTCTCTGTCTCTGTCTCTGTCTCTGTCTCTGTCTCTGTCTCTATCTCTGTCTCCGTCTCTGTCTCTGTCTCTGTCTCTGTCTCTGTCTCTGTCTCTGTCTCTGTCTCTGTCTCTGTCTCTGTCTCTGTCTCTGTCTCTGTCTCTGTCTCTGTCTCTGTCTCTATCTCTGTCTCCGTCTCTATCTCTGTCCCTGTCTCTGTCTGAGACTCTGCCTCTGTCTCTGTCTCCGTCTCTGTCACTGTCTCTGCCTCTGTCTCGGTCTTTGTCTCCGTCTCTGTCTCTGTCTCTGTCTCTGTCTCTGTCTCTGTCTCTCTCTGTGTCTCTGTCTCTGTCTCCGTCTCTGTCTCTGCCGCTGTCTCTGTCTCTGTCTCTGTCTCTGTCTCTGCCGCTGTCTCTGTCTCTGTCTCTGTCTCTGTCCCTCTCTCTATCTCTGTCTCTGTCTCTGCCTCTGTCTCTGTCCCTGTCTCTGTCTGAGACTCTGCCTCTGCCTCTGTCTCTGTCTCTGTCTCTGTCTCTGTCTCCGTCTCTGTCTCTGTCTCTGTCTCTGTCTCTGTCTCTGTCTCTGTCTCTGTCTCTGTCTCTCTCTGTGTCTCTGTCTCTGTCTCCGTCTCTGTCTCTGCCGCTGTCTCTGTCTCTGTCTCTGTCTCTGTCTCTGTCTCTGTCTCTGTCTCTGTCTCTGTCTCTGTCTCTGTCTCTGTCTGAGACTCTGCCTCTGTCTCTGTCTCTCTCTCTGTCTCTGTCTCTGTCTCTGTCTCTGACTCTGTCTCTGTCTCTGTCTCTGTCTCTGTCTGTGCCTCTGTCTCCGTCTCTGTCTCTGTCTCTGTCTTTGTCTCCGTCTCTGTCTCCGTTTCTGTCTCTGACTCTGTCTCTATCTCCGTCTCTGTCTGTGTCTCTGCCTCTGTCTCTGTCTTTGTCTCTGTCTCTGTCTCTGTCTCTGTCTCTGTCTCTGTCTCTGTGTCTGTCTCTGTCTCTGTCTCTGCCTCTGTCTCTGTCTCTGTCTCTGTCGCTGTCTCTCCCTCTGTCTCTGTCACCGTCTCTGTCCCTGGCCCTGTCTCTGCCTCTGTCACCGTCTCTGTCTCTGTCCCGGTCTTTGTCTCTGTCTCTGTCTCTGTCTCTGTCTCTATCTCTGTCCCTGTCTCTGTCTCAGCCTCTGTCTCTGTCTCCGTCTCTGTCTCTCTCTCTGCCTCTGTCTCTGTCTCTGTCTCTGTCGCTGTCTCTCCCTCTGTCTCTGTCACCGTCTCTGTCCCTGGCTCTGTCTCTGCCTCTGTCACCGTCCCTGTCTCTGTCTCGGTCTTTGCCTCTGTCTCTGTCTCTGTCTCTGTCTCTGTCTCTGTCTCTGTCTCTGTCTCTGTCTCTGTCTCTATCTCTGTCTCCGTCTCTGTCTCTGTCCCTGTCTCTGTCTGAGACTCTGCCTCTGTCTCTGTCTCCGTCTCTGTCTCTGTCTCTGTCTCTGTCTCGGTCTTTGTCTCCGTCTCTGTCTCTGTCTCTGTCTCTGTCTCTGTCTCTGTCTCTGTCTCTGTCTCTGTCTCTGTCTCTGTCTCTGTCTCTGTCTCTGTCTCTGTCTCTGCCTCTGTCTCTGTCTCTGTCTCTGTCGCTGTCTCTCCCTCTGTCTCTGTCACCGTCTCTGTCCCTGGCCCTGTCTCTGCCTCTGTCACCGTCTCTGTCTCTGTCCCGGTCTTTGTCTCTGTCTCTGTCTCTGTCTCTGTCTCTATCTCTGTCCCTGTCTCTGTCTCAGCCTCTGTCTCTGTCTCCGTCTCTGTCTCTCTCTCTGCCTCTGTCTCTGTCTCTGTCTCTGTCGCTGTCTCTCCCTCTGTCTCTGTCACCGTCTCTGCCGCTGTCTCTGTCTCTGTCTCTGTCTCTGTCCCTCTCTCTATCTCTGTCTCTGTCTCTGTCTCTGTCTCTCTCTCTGTCTCTGTCTCTGTCTCTGTCTCTGTCTCTGTCTCTGTCTCTATCTCTGTCTCCGTCTCTATCTCTGTCCCTGTCTCTGTCTGAGACTCTGCCTCTGTCTCTGTCTCCGTCTCTGTCTCTGTCTCTGTCTCTGTCTCGGTCTTTGTCTCCGTCTCTGTCTCTGTCTCTGTCTCTGTCTCTGTCTCTGTCTCTGTCTCTGTCTCTGTCTCTGTCTCTGTCTCTGTCTCTGTCTCTCTCTGTGTCTCTGTCTCTGTCTCCGTCTCTGTCTCTGCCGCTGTCTCTGTCTCTGTCTCTGTCTCTGTCTCTGCCGCTGTCTCTGTCTCTGTCTCTGTCCCTCTCTCTATCTCTGTCTCTGTCTCTGCCTCTGTCTCTGTCTCTGTCTCTGTCTCTGTCTCTGTCTCTGTCTCTGTCTCTGTCTCTGTCTCTGTCTCTGTCTCTGTCTCTGTCTCGGTCTTTGTCTCCGTCTCTGTGTCTGTCTCTGTCTCTGTCTCTGTCTCTGTCTCTGTCTCTCTCTGTGTCTCTGTCTCTGTCTCCGTCTCTGACTCTGCCGCTGTCTCTGTCTCTGTCTCTGTCTCTGTCTCTGCCGCTGTCTCTGTCTCTGTCTCAGTCTCTGTCTCTGTCTCTGTCTCTGTCTCTGTCTCTGTCTCTGTCTCTGCCTCTGTCTCTGTCTCTGTCTCTGTCTCTGTCTCTATTTCTGTCTCCGTCTCTGTCTCTGTCTCTGTCTCGGTCTCTGTCTCTGTCTCTGTCTCTGTCTCTGTCTCTGTCTCTGTCTCTGTCTCTGTCTCTGTCTCTGTCTCTATCTCTGTCTCCGTCTCTATCTCTGTCCCTGTCTCTGTCTGAGACTCTGCCTCTGTCTCTGTCTCCGTCTCTGTCTCTGTCTCTGTCTCTGTCTCAGTCTTTGTCTCCGTCTCTGTCTCTGTCTCTGTCTCTGTCTCTGTCTCTGTCTCTGTCTCTGTCTCTGTCTCTCTCTGTGTCTCTGTCTCTGTCTCCGTCTCTGTCTCTGCCGCTGTCTCTGTCTCTGTCTCTGTCTCTGTCCCTCTCTCTATCTCTGTCTCTGTCTCTGCCTCTGTCTCTGTCTCTGTCTCTGTCTCTGTCTCTGTCTCTGTCTCTGTCTCTGTCTCTGTCTCTGTCTCTGTCTCTGTCTCTGTCTCTGTCTCGGTCCTTGTCTCCGTCTCTGTGTCTGTCTCTGTCTCTGTCTCTGTCTCTGTCTCTGTCTCTCTCTGTGTCTCTGTCTCTGTCTCCGTCTCTGACTCTGCCGCTGTCTCTGTCTCTGTCTCTGTCTCTGTCTCTGCCGCTGTCTCTGTCTCTGTCTCTGTCTCTGTCCCTCTCTCTATCTCTGTCTCTGTCTCTGCCTCTGTCTCTGTCTCTGTCTCTGTCTCTGCCTCTGTCTCTGTCTCTGTCTCTGTCGCCGTATCTGTCTCTGTCTCTGTTTCTGTCTCTGTCCGTGTCGCTGTCTCTCCCTCTGTCTCTGTGTCCGTCTCTGTCCCTGGCTCTGTCTCTGCCACTGTCTCCGTCTCTGTCCCTGTCTCGGTCTTTGTCTCCGTCTCTGTCTCTGTCTCTGTCTCTGTCTCTGTTTCTGTCTCTGTCGCTGTCTGTATCTCTGTCTCTGTTTCCGTCTCTGTCTCTGCCGCTGTCTCTGTCTCTGTCTCAGTCCCTGTCTCTGTCTCTGTCTCTGTCTCTGTCTCTGTCTCTGTCTCTGTCTCTGCCTCTGTCTCTGTCTCTGTCTCTGTCGCTGTCTCTCCCTCTGTCTCTGTCACCGTCTCTGTCCCTGGCTCTGTCTCTGCCTCTGTCACCGTCTCTGTCTCTGTCTCGGTCTTTGTCTCTGTCTCTGTCTCTGTCTCTGTCTCTGTCTCTGTCTCTGTCTCTGTCTCTGTCTCTGTCTGAGGCTCTGCCTCTGTCTCTGTCTCTCTCTCTGTCTCTGTCTCTGTCTCTGTCTGTGTCCCCGTATCTGTCTCTGTCTCTGTTTCTGTCTCTGTCCGTGTCGCTGTCTCTCCCTCTGTCTTTGTGTCCGTCTCTGTCCCTGGCTCTGTCTCTGCCACTGTCTCCGTCTCTGTCCCTGTCTCGGTCTTTGTCTCCGTCTCTGTCTCTGTCTCTGTCTCTGTCTCTGTTTCTGTCTCTGTCGCTGTCTGTATCTCTGTCTCTGTCTCCGTCTCTGTCTCTGCCGCTGTCTCTGTCTCTGTCTCAGTCTCTGTCTCTGTGTGCGTCTCTGTCTCTGTCCCTGTCTCTGCCTCTGTCTCTGTCCCCGTATCTGTCTCTGTCTCTGTTTCTGTCTCTGTCTCAGTCTCTGTCTCTGTCTCTGTGTCTATCTCTGCCTCTGACTCTGTCGCGGTCCCTGTCTATGTCTCTGTCTCTGTCTCTGTCTCCGTCTGCGTCTCTGTCTCTGTCTCCGTCTCCGTCCCAGTCTCTGTCTCTGTCTCCGTCTCTGTCCCTGGCTCTGTCTCTGCCTCTGTCACCGTCTCTGTCTCTGTCTCGGTCTTTGTCTCTGTCTCTGTCTCTGCCTCTGTCTCTGCCTCTCTCTCTGTCTGAGACTCTGCCTCTGTCTCTGTCTCTCTCTCTCTCTCTGTCTCTGTCTCTGTCTCTATCTCTGTCTCTGTCTCAGTCTCTGTCTCTGTGTGCGTCTCTATCTCTGTCTCTGTCTCTGCCTCTGTCTCTGTCCCCGTATCTGTCTCTGTCTCTGTCTCTGTCTCTGTCTCTGTCTCTGTCCCCGTATCTGTCTCTGTCTCGGTCTTTGTCTCCGTCTCTGTCTCCGTTTCTGTCTCTGACTCTGTTTCTATCTCCGTCTCTGTCTCTGTCTCTGCCTCTGTCTCTGTCTCTGTCTCTGTCTCTGTCTCTGTCTCTGTCTCTGTCTCTGTCTCTGCCTCTGTCTCTGTCTCTGTCTCTGTCGCTGTCTCTCCCTCTGTCTCTGTCACCGTCTCTGTCCCTGGCTCTGTCTCTGCCTCTGTCACCGTCTCTGTCTCTGTCTCGGTCTTTGTCTCTGTCTCTGTCTCTGTCTCTGTCTCTGTCTCTGTCTCTGTCTCTGTCTCTGTCTCTGTCTCTGTCTGAGACTCTGCCTCTGTCTCTGTCTCTCTCTCTGTCTCTGTCTCTGTCTCTGTCTCTGTCTCTGTCTCTGTCTCTGTCTCTGTCTCTGTCTCTGTCTGTGCCTCTGTCTCCGTCTCTGTCTCTGTCTCTGTCTCTGTCTCTGTCTCTGTCTCTGTCTCTGTCTCTGTCTCTGTCTCTGTCTCTGTCTCTGTCTCTGTCTCTGCCTCTGTCTCCGTCTCTGTCTCTGTCTCTGTCTCTGTCTCTGTCTCTGTCTCTGTCTCGGTCTTTGTCTCCGTCTCTGTCTCCGTTTCTGTCTCTCCCTCTGTCTCTGTCACCGTCTCTGTCCCTGGCTCTGTCTCTGCCTCTGTCACCGTCTCTGTCTCTGTCTCGGTCTTTGTCTCTGTCTCTGTCTCTGTCTCTATCTCTGTCTCTGTCTCTGTCTGAGACTCTGCCTCTGTCTCTGTCTCTCTCTCTGTCTCTGTCTCTGTCTCTGTCTCTGTCTCTGTCTCTGTCTCTGTCTCTGCCTCTGTCTCCGTCTCTGTCTCTGTCTCTGTCTTTGTCTCCGTCTCTGTCTCCGTTTCTGTCTCTGACTCTGTCTCTATCTCCGTCTCTGTCTCTGTCTCTGCCTCTGTCTCTGTCTTTGTCTCTGTCTCTGTCTCTGTCACTGTCTCTGTCTCTGTCTCTGTCTCTGTCTCTGTCTCTGTCTCTGTCTCTGCCGCTGTCTCTGTCTCTGTCTCAGTCTCTGTCTCTGTGTGCGTCTCTGTCTCTGTCCCTGTCTCTGCCTCTGTCTCTGTCCCCGTATCTGTCTCTGTCTCTGTTTCTGTCTCTGTCTCAGTCTCTGTCTCTGTCTCTGTGTCTATCTCTGCCTCTGACTCTGTCGCGGTCCCTGTCTATGTCTCTGTCTCTGTCTCTGTCTCCGTCTGCGTCTCTGTCTCTGTCTCCGTCTCCGTCCCAGTCTCTGTCTCTGTCTCCGTCTCTGTCCCTGGCTCTGTCTCTGCCTCTGTCACCGTCTCTGTCTCTGTCTCGGTCTTTGTCTCTGTCTCTGTCTCTGTCTCTGTCTCTGTCTCTCTCTCTGTCTGAGACTCTGCCTCTGTCTCTGTCTCTCTCTCCCTCTCTGTCTCTGTCTTTGTCTCTGTCTCTGTCTCTGTCTCTGTCTCTGTCTCTGTCTCTGTCTCTGTCTCTGTCCCTGTCTCTGTCTCTGTCTCTGTCTCTGTCTCTGTGTCTGTCTCTGTCTCTGTCTCTGTCTCTGCCTCTGTCTCTGTCTCTGTCTCTGGCGCTGTCTCTCCCTCTGTCTCTGTCACCGTCTCTGTCCCTGGCTCTGTCTCTGCCTCTGTCACCGTCCCTGTCTCTGTCTCGGTCTTTGTCTCTGTCTCTGTCTCTGTCTCTGTCTCTGTCTCTGTCTCTGTCTCTGTCTCTGTCTCTATCTCTGTCTCCGTCTCTGTCTCTGTCTCTGTCTCTGTCTCTGTCTCTGTCTCTGTCTCTGTCTCTGTCTCTGTCTCTGTCTCTGTCTCTGTCTCTGTCTCTGTCTCTGTCTCTGTCTCTATCTCTGTCTCCGTCTCTATCTCTGTCCCTGTCTCTGTCTGAGACTCTGCCTCTGTCTCTGTCTCCGTCTCTGTCACTGTCTCTGCCTCTGTCTCGGTCTTTGTCTCCGTCTCTGTCTCTGTCTCTGTCTCTGTCTCTGTCTCTGTCTCTCTCTGTGTCTCTGTCTCTGTCTCCGTCTCTGTCTCTGCCGCTGTCTCTGTCTCTGTCTCTGTCTCTGTCTCTGCCGCTGTCTCTGTCTCTGTCTCTGTCTCTGTCCCTCTCTCTATCTCTGTCTCTGTCTCTGCCTCTGTCTCTGTCCCTGTCTCTGTCTGAGACTCTGCCTCTGCCTCTGTCTCTGTCTCTGTCTCTGTCTCTGTCTCCGTCTCTGTCTCTGTCTCTGTCTCTGTCTCTGTCTCTGTCTCTGTCTCTGTCTCTGTCTCTCTCTGTGTCTCTGTCTCTGTCTCCGTCTCTGTCTCTGCCGCTGTCTCTGTCTCTGTCTCTGTCTCTGTCTCTGTCTCTGTCTCTGTCTCTGTCTCTGTCTCTGTCTCTGTCTCTGTCTGAGACTCTGCCTCTGTCTCTGTCTCTCTCTCTGTCTCTGTCTCTGTCTCTGTCTCTGACTCTGTCTCTGTCTCTGTCTCTGTCTCTGTCTGTGCCTCTGTCTCCGTCTCTGTCTCTGTCTCTGTCTTTGTCTCCGTCTCTGTCTCCGTTTCTGTCTCTGACTCTGTCTCTATCTCCGTCTCTGTCTGTGTCTCTGCCTCTGTCTCTGTCTTTGTCTCTGTCTCTGTCTCTGTCTCTGTCTCTGTCTCTGTCTCTGTGTCTGTCTCTGTCTCTGTCTCTGCCTCTGTCTCTGTCTCTGTCTCTGTCGCTGTCTCTCCCTCTGTCTCTGTCACCGTCTCTGTCCCTGGCCCTGTCTCTGCCTCTGTCACCGTCTCTGTCTCTGTCCCGGTCTTTGTCTCTGTCTCTGTCTCTGTCTCTGTCTCTATCTCTGTCCCTGTCTCTGTCTCAGCCTCTGTCTCTGTCTCCGTCTCTGTCTCTCTCTCTGCCTCTGTCTCTGTCTCTGTCTCTGTCGCTGTCTCTCCCTCTGTCTCTGTCACCGTCTCTGTCCCTGGCTCTGTCTCTGCCTCTGTCACCGTCCCTGTCTCTGTCTCGGTCTTTGCCTCTGTCTCTGTCTCTGTCTCTGTCTCTGTCTCTGTCTCTGTCTCTGTCTCTGTCTCTGTCTCTATCTCTGTCTCCGTCTCTGTCTCTGTCCCTGTCTCTGTCTGAGACTCTGCCTCTGTCTCTGTCTCCGTCTCTGTCTCTGTCTCTGTCTCTGTCTCGGTCTTTGTCTCCGTCTCTGTCTCTGTCTCTGTCTCTGTCTCTGTCTCTGTCTCTGTCTCTGTCTCTGTCTCTGTCTCTGTCTCTGTCTCTGTCTCTGTCTCTGTCTCTGCCTCTGTCTCTGTCTCTGTCTCTGTCGCTGTCTCTCCCTCTGTCTCTGTCACCGTCTCTGTCCCTGGCCCTGTCTCTGCCTCTGTCACCGTCTCTGTCTCTGTCCCGGTCTTTGTCTCTGTCTCTGTCTCTGTCTCTGTCTCTATCTCTGTCCCTGTCTCTGTCTCAGCCTCTGTCTCTGTCTCCGTCTCTGTCTCTCTCTCTGCCTCTGTCTCTGTCTCTGTCTCTGTCGCTGTCTCTCCCTCTGTCTCTGTCACCGTCTCTGCCGCTGTCTCTGTCTCTGTCTCTGTCTCTGTCCCTCTCTCTATCTCTGTCTCTGTCTCTGTCTCTGTCTCTCTCTCTGTCTCTGTCTCTGTCTCTGTCTCTGTCTCTGTCTCTGTCTCTATCTCTGTCTCCGTCTCTATCTCTGTCCCTGTCTCTGTCTGAGACTCTGCCTCTGTCTCTGTCTCCGTCTCTGTCTCTGTCTCTGTCTCTGTCTCGGTCTTTGTCTCCGTCTCTGTCTCTGTCTCTGTCTCTGTCTCTGTCTCTGTCTCTGTCTCTGTCTCTGTCTCTGTCTCTGTCTCTGTCTCTGTCTCTCTCTGTGTCTCTGTCTCTGTCTCCGTCTCTGTCTCTGCCGCTGTCTCTGTCTCTGTCTCTGTCTCTGTCTCTGCCGCTGTCTCTGTCTCTGTCTCTGTCCCTCTCTCTATCTCTGTCTCTGTCTCTGCCTCTGTCTCTGTCTCTGTCTCTGTCTCTGTCTCTGTCTCTGTCTCTGTCTCTGTCTCTGTCTCTGTCTCTGTCTCTGTCTCTGTCTCGGTCTTTGTCTCCGTCTCTGTGTCTGTCTCTGTCTCTGTCTCTGTCTCTGTCTCTGTCTCTGTCTCTCTCTGTGTCTCTGTCTCTGTCTCCGTCTCTGACTCTGCCGCTGTCTCTGTCTCTGTCTCTGTCTCTGTCTCTGCCGCTGTCTCTGTCTCTGTCTCAGTCTCTGTCTCTGTCTCTGTCTCTGTCTCTGTCTCTGTCTCTGTCTCTGCCTCTGTCTCTGTCTCTGTCTCTGTCTCTGTCTCTATTTCTGTCTCCGTCTCTGTCTCTGTCTCTGTCTCGGTCTCTGTCTCTGTCTCTGTCTCTGTCTCTGTCTCTGTCTCTGTCTCTGTCTCTGTCTCTGTCTCTGTCTCTATCTCTGTCTCCGTCTCTATCTCTGTCCCTGTCTCTGTCTGAGACTCTGCCTCTGTCTCTGTCTCCGTCTCTGTCTCTGTCTCTGTCTCTGTCTCAGTCTTTGTCTCCGTCTCTGTCTCTGTCTCTGTCTCTGTCTCTGTCTCTGTCTCTGTCTCTGTCTCTGTCTCTCTCTGTGTCTCTGTCTCTGTCTCCGTCTCTGTCTCTGCCGCTGTCTCTGTCTCTGTCTCTGTCTCTGTCCCTCTCTCTATCTCTGTCTCTGTCTCTGCCTCTGTCTCTGTCTCTGTCTCTGTCTCTGTCTCTGTCTCTGTCTCTGTCTCTGTCTCTGTCTCTGTCTCTGTCTCTGTCTCTGTCTCTGTCTCGGTCCTTGTCTCCGTCTCTGTGTCTGTCTCTGTCTCTGTCTCTGTCTCTGTCTCTGTCTCTCTCTGTGTCTCTGTCTCTGTCTCCGTCTCTGACTCTGCCGCTGTCTCTGTCTCTGTCTCTGTCTCTGTCTCTGCCGCTGTCTCTGTCTCTGTCTCTGTCTCTGTCCCTCTCTCTATCTCTGTCTCTGTCTCTGCCTCTGTCTCTGTCTCTGTCTCTGTCTCTGCCTCTGTCTCTGTCTCTGTCTCTGTCGCCGTATCTGTCTCTGTCTCTGTTTCTGTCTCTGTCCGTGTCGCTGTCTCTCCCTCTGTCTCTGTGTCCGTCTCTGTCCCTGGCTCTGTCTCTGCCACTGTCTCCGTCTCTGTCCCTGTCTCGGTCTTTGTCTCCGTCTCTGTCTCTGTCTCTGTCTCTGTCTCTGTTTCTGTCTCTGTCGCTGTCTGTATCTCTGTCTCTGTTTCCGTCTCTGTCTCTGCCGCTGTCTCTGTCTCTGTCTCAGTCTCTGTCTCTGTCTCTGTCTCTGTCTCTGTCTCTGTCTCTGTCTCTGTCTCTGCCTCTGTCTCTGTCTCTGTCTCTGTCGCTGTCTCTCCCTCTGTCTCTGTCACCGTCTCTGTCCCTGGCTCTGTCTCTGCCTCTGTCACCGTCTCTGTCTCTGTCTCGGTCTTTGTCTCTGTCTCTGTCTCTGTCTCTGTCTCTGTCTCTGTCTCTGTCTCTGTCTGAGGCTCTGCCTCTGTCTCTGTCTCTCTCTCTGTCTCTGTCTCTGTCTCTGTCTGTGTCCCCGTATCTGTCTCTGTCTCTGTTTCTGTCTCTGTCCGTGTCGCTGTCTCTCCCTCTGTCTTTGTGTCCGTCTCTGTCCCTGGCTCTGTCTCTGCCACTGTCTCCGTCTCTGTCCCTGTCTCGGTCTTTGTCTCCGTCTCTGTCTCTGTCTCTGTCTCTGTCTCTGTTTCTGTCTCTGTCGCTGTCTGTATCTCTGTCTCTGTCTCCGTCTCTGTCTCTGCCGCTGTCTCTGTCTCTGTCTCAGTCTCTGTCTCTGTGTGCGTCTCTGTCTCTGTCCCTGTCTCTGCCTCTGTCTCTGTCCCCGTATCTGTCTCTGTCTCTGTTTCTGTCTCTGTCTCAGTCTCTGTCTCTGTCTCTGTGTCTATCTCTGCCTCTGACTCTGTCGCGGTCCCTGTCTATGTCTCTGTCTCTGTCTCTGTCTCCGTCTGCGTCTCTGTCTCTGTCTCCGTCTCCGTCCCAGTCTCTGTCTCTGTCTCCGTCTCTGTCCCTGGCTCTGTCTCTGCCTCTGTCACCGTCTCTGTCTCTGTCTCGGTCTTTGTCTCTGTCTCTGTCTCTGCCTCTGTCTCTGCCTCTCTCTCTGTCTGAGACTCTGCCTCTGTCTCTGTCTCTCTCTCTCTCTCTGTCTCTGTCTCTGTCTCTATCTCTGTCTCTGTCTCAGTCTCTGTCTCTGTGTGCGTCTCTATCTCTGTCTCTGTCTCTGCCTCTGTCTCTGTCCCCGTATCTGTCTCTGTCTCTGTCTCTGTCTCTGTCTCTGTCTCTGTCCCCGTATCTGTCTCTGTCTCGGTCTTTGTCTCCGTCTCTGTCTCCGTTTCTGTCTCTGACT
The DNA here is from genome assembly GCA_945859595.2 of Megachile willughbiella. Classification (NCBI taxonomy): domain Eukaryota; kingdom Metazoa; phylum Arthropoda; class Insecta; order Hymenoptera; family Megachilidae; genus Megachile; species Megachile willughbiella. Next base: position 182,379 of record CAMAOD020000185.1, on the reverse strand, counting down.
CTGTTTCTATCTCCGTCTCTGTCTCTGTCTCTGCCTCTGTCTCTGTCTCTGTCTCTGTCTCTGTCTCTGTCTCTGTCTCTGTCTCTGCCTCTGTCTCTGTCTCTGTCTCTGTCGCTGTCTCTCCCTCTGTCTCTGTCACCGTCTCTGTCCCTGGCTCTGTCTCTGCCTCTGTCACCGTCTCTGTCTCTGTCTCGGTCTTTGTCTCTGTCTCTGTCTCTGTCTCTGTCTCTGTCTCTGTCTCTGTCTCTGTCTCTGTCTCTGTCTGAGACTCTGCCTCTGTCTCTGTCTCTCTCTCTGTCTCTGTCTCTGTCTCTGTCTCTGTCTCTGTCTCTGTCTCTGTCTCTGTCTCTGTCTCTGTCTCTGTCTGTGCCTCTGTCTCCGTCTCTGTCTCTGTCTCTGTCTCTGTCTCTGTCTCTGTCTCTGTCTCTGTCTCTGTCTCTGTCTCTGTCTCTGTCTCTGTCTCTGTCTCTGTCTCTGTCTCTATCTCTGTCTCCGTCTCTATCTCTGTCCCTGTCTCTGTCTGAGACTCTGCCTCTGTCTCTGTCTCCGTCTCTGTCTCTGTCTCTGTCTCTGTCTCGGTCTTTGTCTCCGTCTCTGTCTCTGTCTCTGTCTCTGTCTCTGTCTCTGTCTCTGTCTCTGTCTCTCTCTGTGTCTCTGTCTCTGTCTCCGTCTCTGTCTCTGTCTCTGCCGCTGTCTCTGTCTCTGTCTCTGTCTTTGTCTCTGCCGCTGTCTCTGTCTCTGTCTCTGTCTCTGTCCCTCTCTCTATCTCTGTCTCTGTCTCTGCCTCTGTCTCTGTCTCTGTCTCTGTCTCTGTCTCTGTCTCTGTGTGCGTCTCTGTCTCTGTCTCTGTCTCTGCCTCTGTCTCTGTCCCCGTATCTGTCTCTGTCTCTGTCTCTGTCTCTGTCTCTGTCCCCGTATCTGTCTCTGTCTCGGTCTTTGTCTCCGTCTCTGTCTCCGTTTCTGTCTCTGACTCTGTCTCTATCTCCGCCTCTGTCTCTGTCTCTGCCTCTGTCTCTGTCTCTGTCTCTGTCTCTGTCACTGTCTCTGTCTCTGTCTCTGTCTCTGTCTCTGTCTCTGTCTCTGTCTCTGTCTCTGTCTCTGCCTCTGTCTCTGTCTCTGTCTCTGTCGCTGTCTCTCCCTCTGTCTCTGTCACCGTCTCTGTCCCTGGCTCTGTCTCTGCCTCTGTCACCGTCTCTGTCTCTGTCTCGGTCTTTGTCTCTGTCTCTGTCTCTGCCTCTGTCTCTGTCTCTGTCTCTGTCTCTGTCTGAGACTCTGCCTCTGTCTCTGTCTCTCTCTCTGTCTCTGTCTCCGTCTCTGTCTCTGTCTCTGTCTCTGTCTCTGCCTCTGCCTCTGTCACCGTCCCTGTCTCTGTCTCGGTCTTTGCCTCTGTCTCTGTCTCTGTCTCTGTCTCTGTCTCTGTCTCTGTCTCTGTCTCTGTCTCTATCTCTGTCTCCGTCTCTGTCTCTGTCTCTGTCTCTGTCTCTGTCTCTGTCTCTGTCTCTGTCTCTGTCTCTGTCTCTGTCTCTGTCTCTGTCTCTGTCTCTATCTCTGTCTCCGTCTCTATCTCTGTCCCTGTCTCTGTCTGAGACTCTGCCTCTGTCTCTGTCTCCGTCTCTGTCTCTGTCTCTGTCTCTGTCTCTGTCTCGGTCTTTGTCTCCGTCTCTGTCTCTGTCTCTGTCTCTGTCTCTGTCTCTGTCTCTGTCTCTCTCTGTGTCTCTGTCTCTGTCTCCGTCTCTGTCTCTGCCGCTGTCTCTGTCTCTGTCTCTGTCTTTGTCTCTGCCGCTGTCTCTGTCTCTGTCTCTGTCTCTGTCTCTGTCCCTCTCTCTATCTCTGTCTCTGTCTCTGCCTCTGTCTCTGTCTCTGTCTCTGTCTCTGTCTCTGTCTCTGTCTCTGTCTCTGTCTCTGTCTCTGTCTCTGTCTCTGTCTCTGTCTCTGTCTCTGTCTCGGTCTTTGTCTCCGTCTCTGTGTCTGTCTCTGTCTCTGTCTCTGTCTCTGTCTCTCTCTGTGTCTCTGTCTCTGTCTCCGTCTCTGACTCTGCCGCTGTCTCTGTCTCTGTCTCTGTCTCTGCCGCTGTCTCTGTCTCTGTCTCTGTCTCTGTCCCTCTCTCTATCTCTGTCTCTGTCTCTGCCTCTGTCTCTGTCTCTGTCTCTGTCTCTGTCTCTGTCTCTGTCTCTGTCTCTGTCTCTGTCCCCGTATCTGTCTCTGTCTCTGTTTCTGTCTCTGTCCGTGTCGCTGTCTCTCCCTCTGTCTCTGTGTCCGTCTCTGTCCCTGGCTCTGTCTCTGCCACTGTCTCCGTCTCTGTCCCTGTCTCGGTCTTTGTCTCCGTCTCTGTCTCTGTCTCTGTCTCTGTCTCTGTCTCTGTTTCTGTCTCTGTCGCTGTCTGTATCTCTGTCTCTGTCTCCGTCTCTGTCTCTGCCGCTGTCTCTGTCTCTGTCTCAGTCTCTGTCTCTGTGTGCGTCTCTGTCTCTGTCCCTGTCTCTGCCTCTGTCTCTGTCCCCGTATCTGTCTCTGTCTCTGTTTCTGTCTCTGTCTCAGTATCTGTCTCTGTCTCTGTGTCTATCTCTGCCTCTGACTCTGTCGCGGTCCCTGTCTATGTCTCTGTCTCTGTCTCCGTCTCCGTCTGCGTCTCTGTCTCTGTCTCCGTCTCCGTCCCAGTCTCTGTCTCTGTCTCCGTCTCTGTCCCTGGCTCTGTCTCTGCCTCTGTCACCGTCTCTGTCTCTGTCTCGGTCTTTGTCTCTGTCTCTGTCTCTGTCTCTGTCTCTGTCTCTGTCTCTGTCTCTGTCTCTCTCTCTGTCTGAGACTCTGCCTCTGTCTCTGTCTCTGTCTCTCTCTCTCTCTCTGTCTCTGTCTCTGTCTCTATCTCTGTCTCTGTCTCAGTCTCTGTCTCTGTGTGCGTCTCTATCTCTGTCTCTGTCTCTGCCTCTGTCTCTGTCCCCGTATCTGTCTCTGTCTCTGTCTCTGTCTCTGTCTCTGTCCCCGTATCTGTCTCTGTCTCGGTCTTTGTCTCCGTCTCTGTCTCCGTTTCTGTCTCTGACTCTGTTTCTATCTCCGTCTCTGTCTCTGTCTCTGCCTCTGTCTCTGTCTCTGTCTCTGTCTCTGTCTCTGTCTCTGTCTCTGTCTCTGTCTCTGCCTCTATCTCTGTCTCTGTCTCTGTCGCTGTCTCTCCCTCTGTCTCTGTCACCGTCTCTGTCCCTGGCTCTGTCTCTGCCTCTGTCATCGTCTCTGTCTCTGTCTCGGTCTTTGTCTCTGTCTCTGTCTCTGTCTCTGTCTCTGTCTCTGTCTCTGTCTCTGTCTCTGTCTGAGACTCTGCCTCTGTCTCTGTCTCTCTCTCTGTCTCTGTCTCTGTCTCTGTCTCTGTCTCTGTCTCTGTCTCTGTCTCTGTCTCTGTCTGTGCCTCTGTCTCCGTCTCTGTCTCTGTCTCTGTCTTTGTCTCCGTCTCTGTCTCCGTTTCTGTCTCTGACTCTGTCTCTATCTCCGTCTCTGTCTGTGTCTCTGCCTCTGTCTCTGTCTTTGTCTCTGTCTCTGTCTCTGTCTCTGTCTCTGTCTCTGTCTCTGTCTCTGTCTCTGTCTCTGCCTCTGTCTCTGTCTCTGTCTCTGTCGCTGTCTCTCCCTCTGTCTCTGTCACCGTCTCTGTCCCTGGCCCTGTCTCTGCCTCTGTCACCGTCTCTGTCTCTGTCCCGGTCTTTGTCTCTGTCTCTGTCTCTGTCTCTGTCTCTATCTCTGTCCCTGTCTCTGTCTCAGCCTCTGTCTCTGTCTCCGTCTCTGTCTCTCTCTCTGCCTCTGTCTCTGTCTCTGTCTCTGTCGCTGTCTCTCCCTCTGTCTCTGTCACCGTCTCTGTCCCTGGCTCTGTCTCTGCCTCTGTCACCGTCCCTGTCTCTGTCTCGGTCTTTGCCTCTGTCTCTGTCTCTGTCTCTGTCTCTGTATCTGTCTCTGTCTCTGTCTCTGTCTCTGTCTCTATCTCTGTCTCCGTCTCTGTCTCTGTCTCTGTCTCTGTCTCTGTCTCTGTCTCTGTCTCTGTCTCTGTCTCTGTCTCTGTCTCTGTCTCTGTCTCTGCCTCTGTCTCTGTCTCTATCTCTGTCTCCGTCTCTATCTCTGTCCCTGTCTCTGTCTGAGACTCTGCCTCTGTCACCGTCTCTGTCTCTGTCTCGGTCTTTGTCTCTGTCTCTGTCTCTGTCTCTGTCTCTGTCTCTGTCTCTGTCTCTGTCTCTGTCTGAGACTCTGCCCCTGTCTCTGTCTCTCTCTCTGTCTCTGTCTCTGTCTCTGTCTCTGTCCCCGTATCTGTCTCTGTCTCTGTTTCTGTCTCTGTCCGTGTCGCTGTCTCTCCCTCTGTCTCTGTGTCCGTCTCTGTCCCTGGCTCTGTCTCTGCCACTGTCTCCGTCTCTGTCCCTGTCTCGGTCTTTGTCTCCGTCTCTGTCTCTGTCTCTGTCTCTGTCTCTGTTTCTGTCTCTGTCGCTGTCTGTATCTCTGTCTCTGTCTCCGTCTCTGTCTCTGCCGCTGTCTCTGTCTCTGTCTCAGTATCTGTCTCTGTGTGCGTCTCTGTCTCTGTCCCTGTCTCTGCCTCTGTCTCTGTCCCCGTATCTGTCTCTGTCTCTGTTTCTGTCTCTGTCTCAGTCTCTGTCTCTGTCTCTGTGTCTATCTCTGCCTCTGACTCTGTCGCGGTCCCTGTCTATGTCTCTGTCTCTGTCTCTGTCTCCGTCTGCGTCTCTGTCTCTGTCTCCGTCTCCGTCCCAGTCTCTGTCTCTGTCTCCGTCTCTGTCCCTGGCTCTGTCTCTGCCTCTGTCACCGTCTGTGTCTCTGTCTCGGTCTTTGTCTCTGTCTCTGTCTCTGCCTCTGTCTCTGTCTCTCTCTCTGTCTGAGACTCTGCCTCTGTCTCCGTCTCTCTCTCTCTCTCTGTCTCTGTCTCTGTCTCTATCTCTGTCTCTGTCTCAGTCTCTGTCTCTGTGTGCGTCTCTATCTCTGTCTCTGTCTCTGCCTCTGTCTCTGTCCCCGTATCTGTCTCTGTCTCTGTCTCTGTCTCTGTCTCTGTCTCTGTCTCTGTCCCCGTATCTGTCTCTGTCTCGGTCTTTGTCTCCGTCTCTGTCTCCGTTTCTGTCTCTGACTCTGTTTCTATCTCCGTCTCTGTCTCTGTCTCTGCCTCTGTCTCTGTCTCTGTCTCTGTCTCTGTCTCTGTGTCTGTCTCTGTCTCTGTCTCTGTCTCTGTCTCTGTCTCTGTCTCTGTCTCTGTCTCTGTCTCTGTCTCTGTCTCTGTCTCTATCTCTGTCCCTGTCTCTGTCTCTGCCTCTGTCTCTGTCTCCGTCTCTGTCTCTGTCTCGGTCTTTGTCTCCGTCTCTGTCTCCGTTTCTGTCTCTGTCTCTGTCTCTGTCCCTGTCGCTGTCTCTCCCTCTGTCTCTGTCACCGTCTCTGTCCCCGTGCCTGTCTCTGCCTCTGTCACCGTCTCTGTCTCTGTCTCGGTCTTTGTCTCTGTCTCTGTCTCTGTCTCTGTCTGAGACGCTGCCTCTGTCTCTGTCTCTCTCTCTGTCTCTGTCTCTGTCTCTGTCTCTGTCTCTGTCTCTGTCTCTGTCTCTGTCTCTGTCTCTGTCTCTGTCTCTGTCTCTGTCTCTGTCTCTGTCTCTGTCTCTGTCTCTGTCTCTGTCTCTGTCTCTGTCTCTGTCTCTGTCTCTGCCTCTGCCTCTGTCTCTGTCTCTGTCTCTGTCCCTGTCTCTGTCTCTGTCACTGCCTCTGTCTCTGTCTCTGTCTCTATCCTTGTCCCTGTCTCTATCTGAGACTCTGCCTCTGTCTCTGTCTCCGTCTCTGTCTCTGTCTCTGTCTCGGTCTTTGTATCCGTCTCTGTCTCTGTCTCTGTCTCTGTCTCTGTCTCTGTCTCTGTCTGTGTCTCTGTCTCTGTGTCTATCTCTGCCTCTGACTCTGTCGCTGTCCGTCTCTCTGTCTCTGCCTCTGTCTCTGTCTCTGTCTCTGTCTCTGTCTCTCTCTCTGTCTCTGTCTCTGCCTCTGTCTCTGTCTCTGTCTCTGTCTCTGTCGCTGTCTCTCCCTCTGTCTCTGTCACCGTCTCTGTCTCGGTCTTTGTCTCTGTCTCTGTCTCTGTCTCTGTCTCTGTCTCTGTCTCTGTCCCTGTCTCTGTCTCTGCCTCTGTCTCTGTCTCCGTCTCTGTCTCTCTCTCTGTCTCTCTCTCTGTCTCTGCCTCTGTCTCTGTCTCTGTCTCTGTCTCTGTCCCCGTATCTGTCTCTGTCTCTGTTTCTGTCTCTGTCTCTGTCGCTGTCTCTCCCTCAGTCTCTGTCACCGTATCTGTCCCTGGCTCTGTCTCTGCCTCTGTCACCGTCTCTGTCTCTGTCTCGGTCTTTGTCTCTGTCTCTGTCGCTGTCTCTCCCTGTGTCTCTGTCACCGTCTCTGTCCCTGGCTCTGTCTCTGCCTCTGTCACCGTCTCTGTCTCTGTCTCGGTCTTTGTCTCTGTCTCTGTCTCTGTCTCTGTCTCTGTCTCTGTCTCTGTCTCTGTCTCTGTCTCTGTCTCTGTCTCTGCCTCTGTCTCTGTCTCTGTCTCTGTCTCTGTCCCCGTATCTGTCTCTGTCTCTGTTTCTGTCTCTGTCTCTGTCGCTGTCTCTCCCTCTGTCTCTGTCACCGTATCTGTCCCTGGCTCTGTCTCTGCCTCTGTCACCGTCTCTGTCTCTGTCTCGGTCTTTGTCTCTGTCTCTGTCTCTGTCTCTGTCTCTGCCTCTGTCTCTGTCTGAGACTCTGCCTCTGTCTCTGTCTCTGTCTCTGTCTCTGTCGCTGTCTCTCTCTCTGTCCCTGTCTCCGTCTCTGTCCCTGGCTGGGTCTCTGCCTCTGTCTCCGTCTCTGTCTCTGTCTCGGTCTTTGTCTCCGTCTCTGTCTCCGTCTCTGTCTCTGTCTCTGTCTCTGTCTCTGTCTCTGCCTCTGCCTCTGTCTCTGTCTCTGTCTCTGTGTCTGTCGCTGTCTCTCCCTCTGTCTCTGTCTCTGTCTCTGTCCCTGGCTCTGTCTCTGCCTCTGTCTCCGTCTCTGGCTCTGTTTCTGTCTCTATCTCCGTCACTGACTCTGTCTCTGTCTCTGTCTCTGTCTCTGTCTCTGCCTCTGCCTCAGTCTCTGTCTCTGTCTCTGTCGTTGTCTCTCCCTCTGTCCCTGTATCCGTCTCTGTCCCTGGCTGTGTCTCTGCCTCTGTCGCCGTCTCTGTCTCTGTCTCTGTCTCGGTCTTTGTCTCCGTCTCTGTCTCTGTCTCTGTCTCTGTCTCTGTCTCTGGCTCTGTCTCTGTCTCTGTCTCTGTCTCTGTCTCTGTCTCTGTCTCTGTCTCTGTCTCTGTCTCTGTCTCTGTCTCTGTCTCTGTCTCTGCCTCTGCCTCTGTCTCTGTCTCTGTCTCTGTCTCTGTCTCTGTCGCTGTCTCTCCCTCTATCTCTGTCTCCGTCTCTGTCCCTGGCCCTGTCTCTGCCTCTGTCTCCGTCTCTGTCTCTGTCTCGGTCTTTGTCTCCGTCTCTGTCTCCGTCTCCGTCTCTGTCTCTGTCTCTGTCTCTGTCTCTGTCTCTGTCTCTGTCTCTGTCTCTGTCTCTGTCTCTGTCTCTGTCTCTGTCTCTGTCTCTGTCTCTGTCTCTGTCTCTGTCTCTGTCTCTGTCTCTGCCGCTGTCTCTGTCTCTGTCTCAGTCTCTGTCTCTGTGTGCGTCTCTGTCTCTGTCTCTGTCTCTGCCTCTGTCTCTGTCCCCGTATCTGTCTCTGTCTCTGTTTCTGTCTCTGTCTCAGTCTCTGTCTCTGTCTCTGTGTCGATCTCTGCCTCTGACTCTGTCGCAGTCCGTGTCTATGTCTCCGTCTCTGTCTCTGTCTCCGTCTGCGTCTCTGTCTCTGTCTCCGTCTCTGTCCCAGTCTCCGTCTCTGTCTCCGTCTCTGTCCCTGGCTCTGTCTCTGCCTCTGTCACCGTCTCTGTCTCTGTCTCGGGCTTTGTCTCTGTCTCTGTCTCTGTCTCTGTCTCTGTCTCTGTCTCTGTCTCTGTCTCTGTCTCAGACTCTGCCTCTGTCTCTGTCTCTGTCTCTGTCTCTGTCTCTGTCTCTGTCTCTGTCTCTGTCTCTGTCTCTATCTCTGTCCCTGTCTCCGTATCTGCCTCTGTCTCTGTCTCCGTCTCTGTCTCTCTCTCTGTCTCTCTCTCTGTCTCTGCCTCTGTCTCTGTCTCTGTCTCTGTCTCTGTCCCCGTATCTGTCTCTGTCTCTGTTTCTGTCTCTGTCTCTGTCGCTGTCTCTCCCTCAGTCTCTGTCACCGTATCTGTCCCTGGCTCTGTCTCTGCCTCTGTCACCGTCTCTGTCTCTGTCTCGGTCTTTGTCTCTGTCTCTGTCTCTGTCTCTGTCTCTGCCTCTGTCTCTGTCTCTGCCTCTGTCGCTGTCTCTCCCTCTCTCTCTGTCACCGTCTCTGTCCCTGGCTCTGTCTCTGCCTCTGTCACCGTCTCTGTCTCTGTCTCGGTCATTGTCTCTGTCTCTGTCTCTGTCTCTGTCTCGGTCTTTGTCTCTGTCTCTGTCTCTGCCTCTGTCTCTGTCTGAGACTCTGCCTCTGTCTCTGTCTCTGTCTCTGTCTCTGCCTCTGTCTCTGTCTCTGTCTCTGTCTCTGTCTCTGTCTCTGTCTCTGTCTCTGTCTGTGTCTCTGTCTCTGTCTCTGCCTCTGTCTCTGTCTCTGCCTCTGTCGCTGTCTCTCCCTCTCTCTCTGTCACCGTCTCTGTCCCTGGCTCTGTCTCTGCCTCTGTCACCGTCTCTGTCTCTGTCTCGGTCATTGTCTCTGTCTCTGTCTCTGTCTCGGTCTTTGTCTCTGTCTCTGTTTCTGTCTCTGTCTCTGTCGCTGTCTCTCCCTCAGTCTCTGTCACCGTATCTGTCCCTGGCTCTGTCTCTGCCTCTGTCACCGTCTCTGTCTCTGTCTCGGTCTTTGTCTCTGTCTCTGTCTCTGTCTCTGTCTCTGCCTCTGTCTCTGTCTCTGCCTCTGTCGCTGTCTCTCCCTCTCTCTCTGTCACCGTCTCTGTCCCTGTCTCTGTCTCTGTCTCTGTCTCTGTCTCTGCCTCTGTCTCTGTCTCTGTCTCTGTCGCTGTCTCTCCCTCTGTCTCTGTCAGCGTCTCTGTCCCTGGCTCTGTCTCTGCCTCTGTCACCGTCTCTGTCTCTGTCTCGGTCTTTGTCTCTGTCTCTGTCTCTGTCTCTGTCTCTGTCTCTGTCTCTGTCTCAGACTCTGCCTCTGTCTCTGTCTCTGTCTCTGTCTCTGTCTCTGTCTCTGTCTCTGTCTCTGTCTCTGTCTCTGTCTCTGTCTGTGTCTCTGTCTCTGTCTCCGTCTCTGTCTCTGCCGCTGTCTCTGTCTCCGTCTCTGTCTCTGTCTCTGTCTCTGTCTCTGTCTCTGTCTCTGTCTCTGTCTCTGTCTCTGTCTCTGTCTCTGTCTCTGTCTCTGTCTCTGTCTCTGTCTCGTTTGCTGTCTCTCCCTCTGTCTCTGTCTCCGTCTCTGTCCCAGGCTCTGTCTCTGCCACTGTCTCCGTCTCTGTCCCTGTCTCGGTCTTTGTCTCCGTCTCTGTCTCTGTCTCTGTCTCTGTTTGTGTCTTTGTCTCTGTCTGTATCTCTGTCTCTGTCTCCGTCTCTGTCTCTGCCGCTGTCTCTGTCTCTGTCTCAGTCTCTGTCTCTGTCCCCGTATCTGTCTCTGTCTCTGTTTCTGTCTCTGTCTCAGTCTCTGTCTCTGTCTCTGTGTCGATCTCTGCCTCTGACTCTGTCGCTGTCCGTGTCTATGTCTCTGTCTCTGTCTCTGTCTCTGTCTCTGTCTCCGTCTCTGTCCCAGTCTCTGTCTCTGTCTCCGTCTCTGTCCCTGGCTCTGTCTCTGCCTCTGTCACCGTCTCTGTCTCTGTCTCGGTCTTTGTCTCCGTCCCTGTCTCTGTCTCTGTCTCTGTCTCTGTCTCTGTCTCTGTCTCTGTCCCTGTCTCTGTCTCTGTCTCAGACTCTGCCTCTGTCTCTGTCTCTCTCTCTGTCTCTGTCTCTGTCTGTGTCTCTGTCTCTGTCTCTGTCTCTGTCTCTGTCTCTGTCTCTGTCTCTGTCTCTGTCTCTGTCTCTGTCTCTGTCTCTGTCTCTGTCTCTGCCTCTGTCTCCGTCTCTGTATCTGTCTCGGTCTTTGTCTCCGTCTCTGTCTCCGTTTCTGTCTCTGACTCTGTCTCTATCTCCGTCTCTGTCTCTGTCTCTGCCTCTGTCTCTGTCTCTGTCTCTGTCTCTGTCTCTGTCTCTGTCTCTGTCTCTGTCTCTGTCTCTGTCTCTGTCTCTGTCTCTGCCTCTGTCTCTGTCTCTGTCTCTGTCGCTGTCTCTCCCTCTGTCTCTGTCACCGTCTCTGTCCCTGGCTCTGTCTCTGCCTCTGTCACCGTCTCTGTCTCTGTCTCGGTCTTTGTCTCTGTCTCTGTCTCTGTCTCTGTCTCTGTCTCTGTCTCTGTCTCTGTCTCTGTCTCTGTCTCTGTCTCAGTCTCTATCTCTGTCCCTGTCTCTGTCTCTGCATCTGTCTCTGTCTCCGTCTCTGTCTCTGTCTCGGTCTTTGTCTCCGTCTCTGTCTCCGTTTCTGTCTCTGTCTCTGTCTCTGTCCCTGTCGCTGTCTCTCCCTCTGTCTCTGTCACCGTCTCTGTCCCCGTGCCTGTCTCTGCCTCTGTCACCGTCTCTGTCTCTGTCTCGGTCTTTGTCTCTGTCTCTGTCTCTGTCTCTGTCTCTGTCTCTGTCTGAGACACTGCCACTGTCTCTGTCTCTCTCTCTGTCTCTGTCTCTGTCTCTGTCTCTGTCTCTGTCTCTGTCTCTGTCTCTGTCTCTGTCTCTGCCTCTGTGTCCGTCTCTGTCTCTGTCTCGGTCTTTGTCTCCGTCTCTGTCTCCGTTTCTGTCTCTGACTCTGTCTCTATCTCCGTCTCTGTCTCTGTCTCTGTCTCTGTCTCTGTCTCTGTCTCTGTCCCTGTCTCTGTCTCTGTCTCTGTCTCTGTCTCTGTCTCTGTCTCTGTCTCTGTCTCTGTCTCTGTCTCTGTCTCTGTCTCTGTCTCTGTCTCTGTCTCCGTCTCTGTCTCTGTCTCTGTCTCGGTTTTTGTATCCGTCTCTGTCTCTGTCTCTGTCTCTGTCTCTGTCTCTGTCTCTGTCTCTGTCTGTGTCTCTGTCTGTGTCTCTGTCTCTGTGTCTATCTCTGCCTCTGACTCTGTCGCTGTCCGTGTCTCTGTCTCTGCCTCTGTCTCTGTCTCTGTCTCTGTCTCTGTCTCTGTCTCTCTCTCTCTGTCTCTGTCTCTGCTTCTGTCTCTGTCTCTGTCTCTGTCTCTGTCTCTGTCTCTGTCTCTGTCCCTGTCTCTGTCTCTGCCTCTGTCTCTGTCTCTGTCTCTGCCTCTGTCTCCGTCTCTGTCTCTGTCTCGGTCTTTGTCTCCGTCTCAGTCTCTGTCTCTGTCTCTGTCTCTATCTCTGTCCCTACCTCTGTCTGAGACTCTGCCTCTGTCTCTGTCTCCGTCTCTGTCTCTGTGTCTGTCTCGGTCTTTGTCTCCGTCTCTGTCTCTGTCTCTGTCTCTGTCTCTGTCTCTATCTCTGTCCCTGTCTCTGTCTCTGCCTCTGTCTCTGTCTCCGTCTCTGTCTCTCTCTCTGTCTCTGTCTCTGTCTCTGCCTCTGTCTCTGTCTCTGTCTCTGTCTCTGTCTCTGTCTCTGTCTCTGTCTCTGTCTCTGTCTCTGTCTCTGTCTCTGTCTCTGTCTCTGTCTCTGTCTCTGTCTCTGCCGCTGTCTCTGTCTCTGTCTCAGTCTCTGTCTCTGTGTGCGTCTCTGTCTCTGTCTCTGTCTCTGCCTCTGTCTCTGTCCCCGTATCTGTCTCTGTCTCTGTTTCTGTCTCTGTCTCAGTCTCTGTCTCTGTCTCTGTGTCGATCTCTGCCTCTGACTCTGTCGCAGTCCGTGTCTATGTCTCCGTCTCTGTCTCTGTCTCCGTCTGCGTCTCTGTCTCTGTCTCCGTCTCTGTCCCAGTCTCCGTCTCTGTCTCCGTCTCTGTCCCTGGCTCTGTCTCTGCCTCTGTCACCGTCTCTGTCTCTGTCTCGGGCTTTGTCTCTGTCTCTGTCTCTGTCTCTGTCTCTGTCTCTGTCTCTGTCTCTGTCTCTGTCTCTGTCTCAGACTCTGCCTCTGTCTCTGTCTCTGTCTCTGTCTCTGTCTCTGTCTCTGTCTCTGTCTCTGTCTCTGTCTCTGTCTCTATCTCTGTCCCTGTCTCCGTATCTGCCTCTGTCTCTGTCTCCGTCTCTGTCTCTCTCTCTGTCTCTCTCTCTGTCTCTGCCTCTGTCTCTGTCTCTGTCTCTGTCTCTGTCCCCGTATCTGTCTCTGTCTCTGTTTCTGTCTCTGTCTCTGTCGCTGTCTCTCCCTCAGTCTCTGTCACCGTATCTGTCCCTGGCTCTGTCTCTGCCTCTGTCACCGTCTCTGTCTCTGTCTCGGTCTTTGTCTCTGTCTCTGTCTCTGTCTCTGTCTCTGCCTCTGTCTCTGTCTCTGCCTCTGTCGCTGTCTCTCCCTCTCTCTCTGTCACTGTCTCTGTCCCTGGCTCTGTCTCTGCCTCTGTCTCCGTCTCTGGCTCTGTTTCTGTCTCTATCTCCGTCACTGACTCTGTCTCTGTCTCTGTCTCTGTCTCTGTCTCTGCCTCTGCCTCAGTCTCTGTCTCTGTCTCTGTCGTTGTCTCTCCCTCTGTCCCTGTATCCGTCTCTGTCCCTGGCTGTGTCTCTGCCTCTGTCGCCGTCTCTGTCTCTGTCTCTGTCTCGGTCTTTGTCTCCGTCTCTGTCTCTGTCTCTGTCTCTGTCTCTGTCTCTGGCTCTGTCTCTGTCTCTGTCTCTGTCTCTGTCTCTGTCTCTGTCTCTGTCTCTGTCTCTGTCGCTGTCTCTGTCTCTGTCTCTGTCTCTGCCTCTGCCTCTGTCTCTGTCTCTGTCTCTGTCTCTGTCTCTGTCGCTGTCTCTCCCTCTATCTCTGTCTCCGTCTCTGTCCCTGGCCCTGTCTCTGCCTCTGTCTCCGTCTCTGTCTCTGTCTCGGTCTTTGTCTCCGTCTCTGTCTCCGTCTCCGTCTCTGTCTCTGTCTCTGTCTCTGTCTCTGTCTCTGTCTCTGTCTCTGTCTCTGTCTCTGTCTCTGTCTCTGTCTCTGTCTCTGTCTCTGTCTCTGTCTCTGTCTCTGTCTCTGTCTCTGCCGCTGTCTCTGTCTCTGTCTCAGTCTCTGTCTCTGTGTGCGTCTCTGTCTCTGTCTCTGTCTCTGCCTCTGTCTCTGTCCCCGTATCTGTCTCTGTCTCTGTTTCTGTCTCTGTCTCAGTCTCTGTCTCTGTCTCTGTGTCGATCTCTGCCTCTGACTCTGTCGCAGTCCGTGTCTATGTCTCCGTCTCTGTCTCTGTCTCCGTCTGCGTCTCTGTCTCTGTCTCCGTCTCTGTCCCAGTCTCCGTCTCTGTCTCCGTCTCTGTCCCTGGCTCTGTCTCTGCCTCTGTCACCGTCTCTGTCTCTGTCTCGGGCTTTGTCTCTGTCTCTGTCTCTGTCTCTGTCTCTGTCTCTGTCTCTGTCTCTGTCTCTGTCTCAGACTCTGCCTCTGTCTCTGTCTCTGTCTCTGTCTCTGTCTCTGTCTCTGTCTCTGTCTCTGTCTCTGTCTCTGTCTCTATCTCTGTCCCTGTCTCCGTATCTGCCTCTGTCTCTGTCTCCGTCTCTGTCTCTCTCTCTGTCTCTCTCTCTGTCTCTGCCTCTGTCTCTGTCTCTGTCTCTGTCTCTGTCCCCGTATCTGTCTCTGTCTCTGTTTCTGTCTCTGTCTCTGTCGCTGTCTCTCCCTCAGTCTCTGTCACCGTATCTGTCCCTGGCTCTGTCTCTGCCTCTGTCACCGTCTCTGTCTCTGTCTCGGTCTTTGTCTCTGTCTCTGTCTCTGTCTCTGTCTCTGCCTCTGTCTCTGTCTCTGCCTCTGTCGCTGTCTCTCCCTCTCTCTCTGTCACCGTCTCTGTCCCTGGCTCTGTCTCTGCCTCTGTCACCGTCTCTGTCTCTGTCTCGGTCATTGTCTCTGTCTCTGTCTCTGTCTCTGTCTCGGTCTTTGTCTCTGTCTCTGTCTCTGCCTCTGTCTCTGTCTGAGACTCTGCCTCTGTCTCTGTCTCTGTCTCTGTCTCTGCCTCTGTCTCTGTCTCTGTCTCTGTCTCTGTCTCTGTCTCTGTCTCTGTCTGTGTCTCTGTCTCTGTCTCTGCCTCTGTCTCTGTCTCTGCCTCTGTCGCTGTCTCTCCCTCTCTCTCTGTCACCGTCTCTGTCCCTGGCTCTGTCTCTGCCTCTGTCACCGTCTCTGTCTCTGTCTCGGTCATTGTCTCTGTCTCTGTCTCTGTCTCTGTCTCGGTCTTTGTCTCTGTCTCTGTTTCTGTCTCTGTCTCTGTCGCTGTCTCTCCCTCAGTCTCTGTCACCGTATCTGTCCCTGGCTCTGTCTCTGCCTCTGTCACCGTCTCTGTCTCTGTCTCGGTCTTTGTCTCTGTCTCTGTCTCTGTCTCTGTCTCTGCCTCTGTCTCTGTCTCTGCCTCTGTCGCTGTCTCTCCCTCTCTCTCTGTCACCGTCTCTGTCCCTGTCTCTGTCTCTGTCTCTGTCTCTGTCTCTGCCTCTGTCTCTGTCTCTGTCTCTGTCGCTGTCTCTCCCTCTGTCTCTGTCACCGTCTCTGTCCCTGGCTCTGTCTCTGCCTCTGTCACCGTCTCTGTCTCTGTCTCGGTCTTTGTCTCTGTCTCTGTCTCTGTCTCTGTCTCTGTCTCTGTCTCTGTCTCAGACTCTGCCTCTGTCTCTGTCTCTGTCTCTGTCTCTGTCTCTGTCTCTGTCTCTGTCTCTGTCTCTGTCTCTGTCTGTGTCTCTGTCTCTGTCTCCGTCTCTGTCTCTGCCGCTGTCTCTGTCTCCGTCTCTGTCTCTGTCTCTGTCTCTGTCTCTGTCTCTGTCTCTGTCTCTGTCTCTGTCTCTGTCTCTGTCTCTGTCTCTGTCTCTGTCTCTGTCTCTGTCTCGTTTGCTGTCTCTCCCTCTGTCTCTGTCTCCGTCTCTGTCCCAGGCTCTGTCTCTGCCACTGTCTCCGTCTCTGTCCCTGTCTCGGTCTTTGTCTCCGTCTCTGTCTCTGTCTCTGTCTCTGTTTGTGTCTTTGTCTCTGTCTGTATCTCTGTCTCTGTCTCCGTCTCTGTCTCTGCCGCTGTCTCTGTCTCTGTCTCAGTCTCTGTCTCTGTCCCCGTATCTGTCTCTGTCTCTGTTTCTGTCTCTGTCTCAGTCTCTGTCTCTGTCTCTGTGTCGATCTCTGCCTCTGACTCTGTCG
Source organism: Megachile willughbiella (assembly GCA_945859595.2). Taxonomy (NCBI): domain Eukaryota; kingdom Metazoa; phylum Arthropoda; class Insecta; order Hymenoptera; family Megachilidae; genus Megachile; species Megachile willughbiella. The sequence goes on along the minus strand of CAMAOD020000185.1, from coordinate 167,137 downwards.
CTGTCCGTGTCTATGTCTCTGTCTCTGTCTCTGTCTCCGTCTGCGTCTCTGTCTCTGTCTCTGTCTCTGTCTCCGTCTCTGTCCCAGTCTCTGTCTCTGTCTCCGTCTCTGTCCCTGGCTCTGTCTCTGCCTCTGTCACCGTCTCTGTCTCTGTCTCGGTCTTTGTCTCCGTCCCTGTCTCTGTCTCTGTCTCTGTCTCTGTCTCTGTCTCTGTCCCTGTCTCTGTCTCTGTCTCAGACTCTGCCTCTGTCTCTGTCTCTCTCCCTGTCTCTGTCTCTGTCTGTGTCTCTGTCTCTGTCTCTGTCTCTGTCTCTGTCTCTGTCTCTGTCTCTGTCTCTGTCTCTGTCTCTGTCTCTGTCTCTGTCTCTGTCTCTGTCTCTGCCTCTGTCTCCGTCTCTGTATCTGTCTCGGTCTTTGTCTCCGTCTCTGTCTCCGTTTCTGTCTCTGACTCTGTCTCTATCTCCGTCTCTGTCTCTGTCTCTGCCTCTGTCTCTGTCTCTGTCTCTGTCTCTGTCTCTGTCTCTGTCTCTGTCTCTGTCTCTGTCTCTGTCTCTGTCTCTGTCTCTGTCTCTGCCTCTGTCTCTGTCTCTGTCTCTGTCGCTGTCTCTCCCTCTGTCTCTGTCACCGTCTCTGTCCCTGGCTCTGTCTCTGCCTCTGTCACCGTCTCTGTCTCTGTCTCGGTCTTTGTCTCTGTCTCTGTCTCTGTCTCTGTCTCTGTCTCTGTCTCTGTCTCTGTCTCTGTCTCTGTCTCTGTCTCTGTCTCAGTCTCTATCTCTGTCCCTGTCTCTGTCTCTGCATCTGTCTCTGTCTCCGTCTCTGTCTCTGTCTCGGTCTTTGTCTCCGTCTCTGTCTCCGTTTCTGTCTCTGTCTCTGTCTCTGTCCCTGTCGCTGTCTCTCCCTCTGTCTCTGTCACCGTCTCTGTCCCCGTGCCTGTCTCTGCCTCTGTCACCGTCTCTGTCTCTGTCTCGGTCTTTGTCTCTGTCTCTGTCTCTGTCTCTGTCTCTGTCTCTGTCTGAGACACTGCCACTGTCTCTGTCTCTCTCTCTGTCTCTGTCTCTGTCTCTGTCTCTGTCTCTGTCTCTGTCTCTGTCTCTGTCTCTGTCTCTGCCTCTGTGTCCGTCTCTGTCTCTGTCTCGGTCTTTGTCTCCGTCTCTGTCTCCGTTTCTGTCTCTGACTCTGTCTCTATCTCCGTCTCTGTCTCTGTCTCTGTCTCTGTCTCTGTCTCTGTCTCTGTCCCTGTCTCTGTCTCTGTCTCTGTCTCTGTCTCTGTCTCTGTCTCTGTCTCTGTCTCTGTCTCTGTCTCTGTCTCTGTCTCTGTCTCTGTCTCCGTCTCTGTCTCTGTCTCTGTCTCGGTTTTTGTATCCGTCTCTGTCTCTGTCTCTGTCTCTGTCTCTGTCTCTGTCTGTGTCTCTGTCTGTGTCTCTGTCTCTGTGTCTATCTCTGCCTCTGACTCTGTCGCTGTCCGTGTCTCTGTCTCTGCCTCTGTCTCTGTCTCTGTCTCTGTCTCTGTCTCTGTCTCTCTCTCTCTGTCTCTGTCTCTGCTTCTGTCTCTGTCTCTGTCTCTGTCTCTGTCTCTGTCTCTGTCTCTGTCTCTGTCTCTGTCCCTGTCTCTGTCTCTGCCTCTGTCTCTGTCTCTGTCTCTGCCTCTGTCTCCGTCTCTGTCTCTGTCTCGGTCTTTGTCTCCGTCTCAGTCTCTGTCTCTGTCTCTGTCTCTATCTCTGTCCCTACCTCTGTCTGAGACTCTGCCTCTGTCTCTGTCTCCGTCTCTGTCTCTGTGTCTGTCTCGGTCTTTGTCTCCGTCTCTGTCTCTGTCTCTGTCTCTGTCTCTGTCTCTATCTCTGTCCCTGTCTCTGTCTCTGCCTCTGTCTCTGTCTCCGTCTCTGTCTCTCTCTCTGTCTCTGTCTCTGTCTCTGTCTCTGCCTCTGTCTCTGTCTCTGTCTCTGTCTCTGTCTCTGTCTCTGTCTCTGTCTCTGTCTCTGTCTCTGTCTCTGTCTCTGTCTCTGTCTCTGTCTCTGTCTCTGTCTCTGTCTCTGCCGCTGTCTCTGTCTCTGTCTCAGTCTCTGTCTCTGTGTGCGTCTCTGTCTCTGTCTCTGTCTCTGCCTCTGTCTCTGTCCCCGTATCTGTCTCTGTCTCTGTTTCTGTCTCTGTCTCAGTCTCTGTCTCTGTCTCTGTGTCGATCTCTGCCTCTGACTCTGTCGCAGTCCGTGTCTATGTCTCCGTCTCTGTCTCTGTCTCCGTCTGCGTCTCTGTCTCTGTCTCCGTCTCTGTCCCAGTCTCCGTCTCTGTCTCCGTCTCTGTCCCTGGCTCTGTCTCTGCCTCTGTCACCGTCTCTGTCTCTGTCTCGGGCTTTGTCTCTGTCTCTGTCTCTGTCTCTGTCTCTGTCTCTGTCTCTGTCTCTGTCTCAGACTCTGCCTCTGTCTCTGTCTCTGTCTCTGTCTCTGTCTCTGTCTCTGTCTCTGTCTCTGTCTCTGTCTCTGTCTCTGTCTCTGTCTCTGTCTCTGTCTCTGTCTCTGTCTCTGTCTCTGTCTCTGTCTCTGTCTCTGTCTCCGTCTCTGTCTCTGTCTCTGTCTCGGTTTTTGTATCCGTCTCTGTCTCTGTCTCTGTCTCTGTCTCTGTCTCTGTCTGTGTCTCTGTCTGTGTCTCTGTCTCTGTGTCTATCTCTGCCTCTGACTCTGTCGCTGTCCGTGTCTCTGTCTCTGCCTCTGTCTCTGTCTCTGTCTCTGTCTCTGTCTCTGTCTCTCTCTCTCTGTCTCTGTCTCTGCCTCTGTCTCTGTCTCTGTCTCTGTCGCTGTCTCTCCCTCTGTCTCTGTCACCGTCTCTGTCTCGGTCTTTGTCTCTGTCTCTGTCTCTGTCTCTGTCTCTGTCTCTGTCTCTGTCTCTGTCTCTGTCCCTGTCTCTGTCTCTGCCTCTGTCTCTGTCTCCGTCTCTGTCTCTCTCTCTGTCTCTCTCTCTGTCTCTGCCTCTGTCTCTGTCTCTGTCTCTGTCTCTGTCCCCGTATCTGTCTCTGTCTCTGTTTCTGTCTCTGTCTCTGTCGCTGTCTCTCCCTCAGTCTCTGTCACCGTATCTGTCCCTGGCTCTGTCTCTGCCTCTGTCACCGTCTCTGTCTCTGTCTCGGTCTTTGTCTCTGTCTCTGTCTCTGTCTCTGCCTCTGTCTCTGTCTCTGCCTCTGTCGCTGTCTCTCCCTCTCTCTCTGTCACCGTCTCTGTCCCTGGCTCTGTCTCTGCCTCTGTCACCGTCTCTGTCTCTGTCTCGGTCTTTGTCTCTGTCTCTGTCTCTGTCTCTCTCTCGGTCTTTGTCTCTGTCTCTGTCTCTGCCTCTGTCTCTGTCTGAGACTCTGCCTCTGTCTCTGTCTCTGTCTCTGTCTCTGCCTCTGTCTCTGCCTCTGTCTCTGTCTCTGCCTCTGTCTCTGTCTCTGTCTCTGTCGCTGTCTCTCCCTGTGTCTCTGTCACCGTCTCTGTCCCTGGCTCTGTCTCTGCCTCTGTCACCGTCTCTGTCTCTGTCTCGGTCTTTGTCTCTGTCTCTGTCTCTGTCTCTGTCTCTGTCTCTGTCTCTGTCTCTGTCTCTGTCTCTGTCTCTGTCTCTGTCTCTGTCTCTGTCTCTGCCTCTGTCTCTGTCTCTGTCTCTGTCTCTGTCCCCGTATCTGTCTCTGTCTCTGTTTCTGTCTCTGTCTTTGTCGCTGTCTCTCCCTCTGTCTCTGTCACCGTATCTGTCCCTGGCTCTGTCTCTGCCTCTGTCACCGTCTCTGTCTCTGTCTCGGTCTTTGTCTCTGTCTCTGTCTCTGTCTCTGTCTCTGTCTCTGCCTCTGTCTCTGTCTGAGACTCTGCCTCTGTCTCTGTCTCTGTCTCTGTCTCTGTCGCTGTCTCTCCCTCTGTCCCTGTCTCCGTCTCTGTCCCTGGCTGGGTCTCTGCCTCTGTCTCCGTCTCTGTCTCTGTCTCGGTCTTTGTCTCCGTCTCTGTCTCCGTCTCTGTCTCTGTCTCTGTCTCTGTCTCTGTCTCTGCCTCTGCCTCTGTCTCTGTCTCTGTCTCTGTCTCTGTCTCTGTCTCTGTCGCTGTCTCTCCCTCTGTCTCTGTCTCTGTCTCTGTCCCTGGCTCTGTCTCTGCCTCTGTCTCCGTCTCTGGCTCTGTTTCTGTCTCTATCTCCGTCACTGACTCTGTCTCTGTCTCTGTCTCTGTCTCTGTCTCTGCCTCTGCCTCAGTCTCTGTCTCTGTCTCGGTCTCTGTCGCTGTCTCTCCCTCTGTCCCTGTATCCGTCTCTGTCCCTGGCTGTGTCTCTGCCTCTGTCGCCGTCTCTGTCTCTGTCTCTGTCTCGGTCCTTGTCTCCGTCTCTGTCTCTGTCTCTGTCTCTGTCTCTGTCTCTGGCTCTGTCTCTGTCTCTGTCTCTGTCTCTGTCTCTGTCTCTGGCTCTGTCTCTGTCTCTGTCTCTGTCTCTGTCTCTGTCTCTGTCTCCGCCTCTGCCTCTGTCTCTGTCTCTGTCTCTGTCTCTGTCTCTGTCTCTGTCGCTGTCTCTCCCTCTATCTCTGTCTCCGTCTCTGTCCCTGGCCCTGTCTCTGCCTCTGTCTCCGTCTCTGTCTCTGTCTCGGTCTTTGTCTCCGTCTCTGTCTCCTTCTCTGTCTCTGTCTCTGTCTCTGTCTCTGTCTCTGTCTCTGTCTCTGTCTCTGTCTCTGTCTCTATATCTGTCCCTGTCTCTGTCTCAGTCTCTGTCTCTGTGTGCGTCTCTGTCTCTGTCTCTGTCTCTGCCTCTGTCTCTGTCCCCGTATCTGTCTCTGTCTCTGTTTCTGTCTCTGTCTCAGTCTCAGTCTCTGTCTCTGTCTCTGTCTCCGTCTCTGTCCCAGTCTCTGTCTCTGTCTCCGTCTCTGTCCCTGGCTCTGTCTCTGCCTCTGTCACCGTCTCTGTCTCTGTGTCGGTCTTTGTCTCTGTCTCTGTCTCTGTCTCTGTCTCTGTCTCTGTCTCTGTCTCTGTCTCTGTCTCAGACTCTGCCTCTGTCTCTGTCTCTCTCTCTGTCTCTGTCTCTGTCTCTGTCTATGTCTCTGTCTCTGTCTCTGTCTCTGCCTCTGTCTCCGTCTCTGTCTCTGTCTCGGTCTTTGTCTCCGTCTCTGTCTCCGTTTCTGTCTGTGACTCTGTCTCTATCTCCGTCTCTGTCTCTGTCTCTGACTCTGTCTCTGTCTTTGTCTCTGTCTCTGTCTCTGTCTCTGTCTCTGTCTCTGTCTCTGTCTCTGCCTCTGTCTCTGTCTCTGTCTCTGTCGCTGTCTCTCCCTCTGTCGCTGTCGCCGTCTCTGTCCCTGGCTCTGTCTCTGCCTCTGTCACCGTCTCTGTCTCTGTCTCGGTCTTTGTCTCTGTCTCTGTCTCTGTCTCTGTCCCTGTCTCTGTCTCTATCTCTGTCCCTGTCTCTGTCTCTGCCTCTGTCTCTGTCTCCGTCTCTGTCTCTGTCTCGGTCTTTGTCTCCGTCTCTGTCTCCGTTTCTGTCTCTGTCTCTGTCTCTGTCTCTGTCTCTGTCTCTGTCTCTGTCTCTGTCTCTGTCTCTGTCTCTGTCTCTGTCTCTGTCTCTGTCTCTGTCTCTGCCTCAGACTCTGCCTCTGTCTCTGTCTCTCTCTCTGTCTCTGTCTCTGTCTCTGTCTCTGTCTCTGTCTCTGTCTCTGTCTCTGTCTCTGTCTCTGTCTCTGTCTCTGTCTCTGTCTCTGTCTCGGTCTTTGTCTCCGTCTCTGTCCCTGTCTCTGTCTCTGTCTCTGTCTCTGTCTGTGTCTCTGTCTCTGTCTCTGTCTCTGCCTCTGCCTCAGTCTCTGTCTCTGTCTCTGTCTCTGTCGCTGTCTCTCCCTCTGTCCCTGTATCCGTCTCTGTCCCTGGCTGTGTCTCTGCCTCTGTCGCCGTCTCTGTCTCTGTCTCTGTCTCGGTCTTTGTCTCCGTCTCTGTCTCTGTCTCTGTCTCTGTCTCTGTCTCTGGCTCTGTCTCTGTCTCTGTCTCTGTCTCTGTCTCTGTCTCTGTCTCTGTCTCTGTCTCTGTCTCTGTCTCTGTCTCTGTCTCTGTCTCTGTCTCTGTCTCCGCCTCTGCCTCTGTCTCTGTCTCTGTCTCTGTCTCTGTCGCTGTCTCTCCCTCTATCTCTGTCTCCGTCTCTGTCCCTGGCCCTGTCTCTGCCTCTGTCTCCGTCTCTGTCTCTGTCTCGGTCTTTGTCTCCGTCTCTGTCTCCTTCTCTGTCTCTGTCTCTGTCTCTGTCTCTGTCTCTGTCTCTGACTCTGTCTCTGTCTCTGTCTCTGTCTCTGTCTCTGTCTCTGTCTCTGGCTCTGTCTCTGTCTCTGTCTCTGTCTCTGCCGCTGTCTCTGTCTCTGTCTCAGTCTCTGTCTCTGTGTGCGTCTCTGTCTCTGTCTCTGTCTCTGTCTCTGTCTCTGTCTCCGCCTCTGCCTCTGTCTCTGTCTCTGTCTCTGTCTCTGTCGCTGTCTCTCCCTCTATCTCTGTCTCCGTCTCTGTCCCTGGCCCTGTCTCTGCCTCTGTCTCCGTCTCTGTCTCTGTCTCGGTCTTTGTCTCCGTCTCTGTCTCCTTCTCTGTCTCTGTCTCTGTCTCTGTCTCTGTCTCTGTCTCTGACTCTGTCTCTGTCTCTGTCTCTGTCTCTGTCTCTGTCTCTGTCTCTGGCTCTGTCTCTGTCTCTGTCTCTGTCTCTGCCGCTGTCTCTGTCTCTGTCTCAGTCTCTGTCTCTGTGTGCGTCTCTGTCTCTGTCTCTGTCTCTGCCTCTGTCTCCGTCCCCGTATCTGTCTCTGTCTCTGTTTCTGTCTCTGTCTCAGTCTCTGTCTCTGTCTCTGTCTCCGTCTCTGTCCCAGTCTCTGTCTCTGTCTCCGTCTCTGTCCCTGGCTCTGTCTCTGCCTCTGTCACCGTCTCTGTCTCTGTCTCGGTCTTTGTCTCTGTCTCTGTCTCGGTCTCTGTCTCTGTCTCTGTCTCTGTCTCAGACTCTGCCTCTGTCTCTGTCTCTCCCTCTGTCTCTGTCTCTGTCTCTGTCTATGTCTCTGTCTCTGTCTCTGTCTCTGCCTCTGTCTCCGTCTCTGTCTCTGCCTCGGTCTTTGTCTCCGTCTCTGTCTCCGTTTCTGTCTGTGACTCTGTCTCTATCTCCGTCTCTGTCTCTGTCTCTGACTCTGTCTCTGTCTTTGTCTCTGTCTCTGTCTCTGTCTCTGTCTCTGTCTCTGCCTCTGTCTCTGTCTCTGTCTCTGTCGCTGTCTCTCCCTCTGTCGCTGTCGCCGTCTCTGTCCCTGGCTCTGTCTCTGCCTCTGTCACCGTCTCTGTCTCTGTCTCGGTCTTTGTCTCTGTCTCTGTCTCTGTCTCTGTCCCTGTCTCTGTCTCTATCTCTGTCCCTGTCTCTGTCTCTGCCTCTGTCTCTGTCTCCGTCTCTGTCTCTGTCTCGGTCTTTGTCTCCGTCTCTGTCTCCGTTTCTGTCTCTGTCTCTGTCTCTGTCTCTGTCTCTGTCTCTGTCTCTGTCTCTGTCTCTGTCTCTGTCTCTGCCTCAGACTCTGCCTCTGTCTCTGTCTCTCTCTCTGTCTCTGTCTCTGTCTCTGTCTCTGTCTCTGCCTCTGCCTCTGTCTCTGTCTCTGTCTCTGTCTCTGTCTCTGTCTCTGTCGCTGTCTCTCCCTCTGTCTCTGTCTCTGTCTCTGTCCCTGGCTCTGTCTCTGCCTCTGTCTCCGTCTCTGGCTCTGTTTCTGTCTCTATCTCCGTCACTGACTCTGTCTCTGTCTCTGTCACTGTCTCTGTCTCTGCCTCTGCCTCAGTCTCTGTCTCTGTCTCGGTCTCTGTCGCTGTCTCTCCCTCTGTCCCTGTATCCGTCTCTGTCCCTGGCTGTGTCTCTGCCTCTGTCGCCGTCTCTGTCTCTGTCTCTGTCTCGGTCCTTGTCTCCGTCTCTGTCTCTGTCTCTGTCTCTGTCTCTGTCTCTGGCTCTGTCTCTGTCTCTGTCTCTGTCTCTGTCTCTGTCTCTGGCTCTGTCTCTGTCTCTGTCTCTGTCTCTGTCTCTGTCTCTGTCTCTGTCTCCGCCTCTGCCTCTGTCTCTGTCTCTGTCTCTGTCTCTGTCTCTGTCTCTGTCGCTGTCTCTCCCTCTATCTCTGTCTCCGTCTCTGTCCCTGGCCCTGTCTCTGCCTCTGTCTCCGTCTCTGTCTCTGTCTCGGTCTTTGTCTCCGTCTCTGTCTCCTTCTCTGTCTCTGTCTCTGTCTCTGTCTCTGTCTCTGTCTCTGTCTCTGTCTCTGTCTCTGTCTCTGTCTCTATCTCTGTCTCTGTCTCTGCCGCTGTCTCTGTCTCTGTCTCAGTCTCTGTCTCTGTGTGCGTCTCTGTCTCTGTCTCTGTCTCTGCCTCTGTCTCTGTCCCCGTATCTGTCTCTGTCTCTGTTTCTGTCTCTGTCTCAGTCTCAGTCTCTGTCTCTGTCTCTGTCTCCGTCTCTGTCCCAGTCTCTGTCTCTGTCTCCGTCTCTGTCCCTGGCTCTGTCTCTGCCTCTGTCACCGTCTCTGTCTCTGTCTCGGTCTTTGTCTCTGTCTCTGTCTCTGTCTCTGTCTCTGTCTCTGTCTCTGTCTCTGTCTCTGTCTCAGACTCTGCCTCTGTCTCTGTCTCTCTCTCTGTCTCTGTCTCTGTCTCTGTCTATGTCTCTGTCTCTGTCTCTGTCTCTGCCTCTGTCTCCGTCTCTGTCTCTGTCTCGGTCTTTGTCTCCGTCTCTGTCTCCGTTTCTGTCTGTGACTCTGTCTCTATCTCCGTCTCTGTCTCTGTCTCTGACTCTGTCTCTGTCTTTGTCTCTGTCTCTGTCTCTGTCTCTGTCTCTGTCTCTGTCTCTGTCTCTGTCTCTGCCTCTGTCTCTGTCTCTGTCTCTGTCTCTGTCTCTGTCTCTATATCTGTCCCTGTCTCTGTCTCAGTCTCTGTCTCTGTGTGCGTCTCTGTCTCTGTCTCTGTCTCTGCCTCTGTCTCTGTCCCCGTATCTGTCTCTGTCCCTGTCTCTGTCTCTATCTCTGTCCCTGTCTCTGTCTCTGCCTCTGTCTCTGTCTCCGTCTCTGTCTCTGTCTCGGTCTTTGTCTCCGTCTCTGTCTCCGTTTCTGTCTCTGTCTCTGTCTCTGTCTCTGTCTCTGTCTCTGTCTCTGTCTCTGTCTCTGTCCCTGTCTCTGTCTCTGTCTCTGCCTCAGACTCTGCCTCTGTCTCTGTCTCTCTCTCTGTCTCTGTCTCTGTCTCTGTCTATGTCTCTGTCTCTGTCTCTGTCTCTGCCTCTGTCTCCGTCTCTGTCTCTGTCTCGGTCTTTGTCTCCGTCTCTGTCTCCGTTTCTGTCTGTGACTCTGTCTCTATCTCCGTCTCTGTCTCTGTCTCTGCCTCTGTCTCTGTCTTTGTCTCTGTCTCTGTCTCTGTCTCTGTCTCTGTCTCTGCCTCTGTCTCTGTCTCTGTCTCTGTCTCTGTCTCTGTCTCTGTCACCGTCTCTGTCCCTGGCACTGTCTCTGCCTCTGTCACCGTCTCTGTCTCTGTCTCGGTCTTTGTATCTGTCTCTGTCTCTGTCTCTGTCTCTGTCTCTATCTCTGTCCCTGTCTCTGTCTCTGCCTCTGTCTCTGTCTCCGTCTCTGTCTCTCTCTCTGTCTCTGTCTCTGTCTCTGCCTCTGTCTCTGTCTCTGTCTCTGTCTCTGTCTCTGTCCCCGTATCTGTCTCTGTCTCTGTTTCTGTCTCTGTCTCTGTCGCTGTCTCTCCCTCAGTCTCTGTCACCGTATCTGTCCCTGGCTCTGTCTCTGCCTCTGTCACCGTCTCTGTCTCTGTCTCGGTCTTTGTCTCTGTCTCTGTCTCTGTCTCTGCCTCTGTCTCTGTCTCTGCCTCTGTCGCTGTCTCTCCCTCTGTCTCTGTCACCGTCTCTGTCCCTGGCTCTGTCTCTGCCTCTGTCACCGTCTCTGTCTCTGTCTCGGTCTTTGTCTCTGTCTCTGTCTCTGCTTCTGTCTCTGTCTCTGTCTCTGTCTCTGTCTCTGTCTCTGTCTCTGTCCCTGTCTCTGTCTCTGCCTCTGTCTCTGTCTCTGTCTCTGCCTCTGTCTCCGTCTCTGTCTCTGTCTCGGTCTTTGTCTCCGTCTCAGTCTCTGTCTCTGTCTCTGTCTCTATCTCTGTCCCTACCTCTGTCTGAGACTCTGCCTCTGTCTCTGTCTCCGTCTCTGTCTCTGTGTCTGTCTCGGTCTTTGTCTCCGTCTCTGTCTCTGTCTCTGTCTCTGTCTCTGTCTCTGTCTGTGTCTCTGTCTCTGTCTCCGTCTCTGTCTCTGCCGCTGTCTCTGTCTCCGTCTCTGTCTCTGTCTCTGTCTTGTCTCTGTCTCTGTCTCTGTCTCTGTCTCGTTTGCTGTCTCTCCCTCTGTCTCTGTCTCCGTTTCTGTCCCAGGCTCTGTCTCTGCCACTGTCTCCGTCTCTGTCCCTGTCTCGGTCTTTGTCTCCGTCTCTGTCTCTGTCTCTGTCTCTGTCTCTGTTTCTGTCTCTGTCTCTGTCTGTATCTAGGTCTCTGTCTCTGCCGCTGTCTCTGTCTCTGTCTCAGTCTCTGTCTCTGTCCCCGTATCTGTCTCTGTCTCTGTTTCTGTCTCTGTCTCAGTCTCTGTCTCTGTCTCTGTGTCGATCTCTGCCTCTGACTCTGTCGCTGTCCGTGTCTATGTCCCTGTCTCTGTCTCTGTCTCCGTCTGCGTCTCTGTCTCTGTCTCTGTCTCCGTCTCTGTCCCAGTCTCTGTCTCTGTCTCCGTCTCTGTCCCTGGCTCTGTCTCTGCCTCTAGTCACCGTCTCTGTCTCTGTCTCGGTCTTTGTCTCTGTCTCTGTCTCTGTCTCTGTCTCTGTCTCTGTCTCTGTCTCTGTCTCTGTCTCTGTCTCTGTCTCTGTCTCTGTCTCTGTCTCGGTCTTTGTCTCCGTCTCTGTCCCTGTCTCTGTCTCTGTCTCTGTCTCTGTCTGTGTCTCTGTCTCTGTCTCTGTCTCTGCCTCTGCCTCAGTCTCTGTCTCTGTCTCTGTCTCTGTCGCTGTCTCTCCCTCTGTCCCTGTATCCGTCTCTGTCCCTGGCTGTGTCTCTGCCTCTGTCGCCGTCTCTGTCTCTGTCTCTGTCTCGGTCTTTGTCTCCGTCTCTGTCTCTGTCTCTGTCTCTGTCTCTGTCTCTGTCGCTGTTTCTCCCTCTATCTCTGTCTCCGTCTCTGTCCCTGGCCCTGTCTCTGCCTCTGTCTCCGTCTCTGTCTCTGTCTCGGTCTTTGTCTCCGTCTCTGTCTCCTTCTCTGTCTCTGTCTCTGTCTCTGTCTCTGTCTCTGTCTCTGTCTCTGTCTCTGTCTCTGTCTCTGTCTCTGTCTCTGTCTCTGTCTCTGTCTCTGTCTCTGTCTCTGCCGCTGTCTCTGTCTCTGTCTCAGTCTCTGTCTCTGTGTGCGTCTCTGTCTCTGTCTCTGTCTCTGTCCCCGTATCTGTCTCTGTCTCTGTTTCTGTCTCTGTTTCTGTCGCTGTCTCTCCCTCAGTCTCTGTCACCGTATCTGTCCCTGGCTCTGTCTCTGCCTCTGTCACCGTCTCTGTCTCTGTCTCTGTCTTTGTCTCTGTCTCTGTCACTGTCTCTGCCTCTGTCTCTGTCTCTGCCTCTGTCGCTGTCTCTCCCTCTGTCTCTGTCACCGTCTCTGTCCCTGGCTCTGTCTCTGCCTCTGTCACCGTCTCTGTCTCTGTCTCGGTCTTTGTCTCTGTCTCTGTCTCTGCTTCTGTCTCTGTCTCTGTCTCTGTCTCTGTCTCTGTCTCTGTCTCTGTCCCTGTCTCTGTCTCTGCCTCTGTCTCTGTCTCTGTCTCTGCCTCTGTCTCCGTCTCTGTCTCTGTCTCGGTCTTTGTCTCCGTCTCAGTCTCTGTCTCTGTCTCTGTCTCTATCTCTGTCCCTACCTCTGTCTGAGACTCTGCCTCTGTCTCTGTCTCCGTCTCTGTCTCTGTGTCTGTCTCGGTCTTTGTCTCCGTCTCTGTCTCTGTCTCTGTCTCTGTCTCTGTCTCTGTCTGTGTCTCTGTCTCTGTCTCCGTCTCTGTCTCTGCCGCTGTCTCTGTCTCCGTCTCTGTCTCTGTCTCTGTCTTGTCTCTGTCTCTGTCTCTGTCTCTGTCTCGTTTGCTGTCTCTCCCTCTGTCTCTGTCTCCGTTTCTGTCCCAGGCTCTGTCTCTGCCACTGTCTCCGTCTCTGTCCCTGTCTCGGTCTTTGTCTCCGTCTCTGTCTCTGTCTCTGTCTCTGTCTCTGTTTCTGTCTCTGTCTCTGTCTGTATCTAGGTCTCTGTCTCTGCCGCTGTCTCTGTCTCTGTCTCAGTCTCTGTCTCTGTCCCCGTATCTGTCTCTGTCTCTGTTTCTGTCTCTGTCTCAGTCTCTGTCTCTGTCTCTGTGTCGATCTCTGCCTCTGACTCTGTCGCTGTCCGTGTCTATGTCCCTGTCTCTGTCTCTGTCTCCGTCTGCGTCTCTGTCTCTGTCTCTGTCTCCGTCTCTGTCCCAGTCTCTGTCTCTGTCTCCGTCTCTGTCCCTGGCTCTGTCTCTGCCTCTAGTCACCGTCTCTGTCTCTGTCTCGGTCTTTGTCTCTGTCTCTGTCTCTGTCTCTGTCTCTGTCTCTGTCTCTGTCTCTGTCTCTGTCTCTGTCTCTGTCTCTGTCTCTGTCTCTGTCTCTGTCTCGGTCTTTGTCTCCGTCTCTGTCCCTGTCTCTGTCTCTGTCTCTGTCTCTGTCTGTGTCTCTGTCTCTGTCTCTGTCTCTGCCTCTGCCTCAGTCTCTGTCTCTGTCTCTGTCTCTGTCGCTGTCTCTCCCTCTGTCCCTGTATCCGTCTCTGTCCCTGGCTGTGTCTCTGCCTCTGTCGCCGTCTCTGTCTCTGTCTCTGTCTCGGTCTTTGTCTCCGTCTCTGTCTCTGTCTCTGTCTCTGTCTCTGTCTCTGTCGCTGTCTCTCCCTCTATCTCTGTCTCCGTCTCTGTCCCTGGCCCTGTCTCTGCCTCTGTCTCCGTCTCTGTCTCTGTCTCGGTCTTTGTCTCCGTCTCTGTCTCCTTCTCTGTCTCTGTCTCTGTCTCTGTCTCTGTCTCTGTCTCTGTCTCTGTCTCTGTCTCTGTCTCTGTCTCTGTCTCTGTCTCTGTCTCTGTCTCTGTCTCTGTCTCTGCCGCTGTCTCTGTCTCTGTCTCAGTCTCTGTCTCTGTGTGCGTCTCTGTCTCTGTCTCTGTCTCTGCCTCTGTCTCCGTCCCCGTATCTGTCTCTGTCTCTGTTTCTGTCTCTGTCTCAGTCTCTGTCTCTGTCTCTGTCTCCGTCTCTGTCCCAGTCTCTGTCTCTGTCTCCGTCTCTGTCCCTGGCTCTGTCTCTGCCTCTGTCACCGTCTCTGTCTCTGTCTCGGTCTTTGTCTCTGTCTCTGTCTCGGTCTCTGTCTCTGTCTCTGTCTCTGTCTCAGACTCTGCCTCTGTCTCTGTCTCTCCCACTGTCTCTGTCTCTGTCTCTGTCTATGTCTCTGTCTCTGTCTCTGTCTCTGCCTCTGTCTCCGTCTCTGTCTCTGTCTCGGTCTTTGTCTCCGTCTCTGTCTCCGTTTCTGTCTGTGACTCTGTCTCTATCTCCGTCTCTGTCTCTGTCTCTGACTCTGTCTCTGTCTTTGTCTCTGTCTCTGTCTCTGTCTCTGTCTCTGTCTCTGCCTCTGTCTCTGTCTCTGTCTCTGTCGCTGTCTCTCCCTCTGTCGCTGTCGCCGTCTCTGTCCCTGGCTCTGTCTCTGCCTCTGTCACCGTCTCTGTCTCTGTCTCGGTCTTTGTCTCTGTCTCTGTCTCTGTCTCTGTCCCTGTCTCTGTCTCTATCTCTGTCCCTGTCTCTGTCTCTGCCTCTGTCTCTGTCTCCGTCTCTGTCTCTGTCTCGGTCTTTGTCTCCGTCTCTGTCTCCGTTTCTGTCTCTGTCTCTGTCTCTGTCTCTGTCTCTGTCTCTGTCTCTGTCTCTGTCTCTGTCTCTGTCTCTGTCTCTGCCTCAGACTCTGCCTCTGTCTCTGTCTCTCTCTCTGTCTCTGTCTCTGTCTCTGTCTATGTCTCTGTCTCTGTCTCTGTCTCTGCCTCTGTCTCCGTCTCTGTCTCTGTCTCGGTCTTTGTCTCCGTCTCTGTCTCCGTTTCTGTCTGTGACTCTGTCTCTATCTCCGTCTCTGTCTCTGTCTCTGCCTCTGTCTCTGTCTTTGTCTCTGTCTCTGTCTCTGTCTCTGTCTCTGTCTCTGCCTCTGTCTCTGTCTCTGTCTCTGTCTCTGTCTCTGTCACCGTCTCTGTCCCTGGCACTGTCTCTGCCTCTGTCACCGTCTCTGTCTCTGTCTCGGTCTTTGTATCTGTCTCTGTCTCTGTATCTGTCTCTGTCTCTGTCTCTGTCTCTGTCTCTGTCTCCGTCTCTGTCTCTCTCTCTGTCTCTGTCTCTGTCTCTGCCTCTGTCTCTGTCTCTGTCTCTGTCTCTGTCCCCGTATCTGTCTCTGTCTCTGTTTCTGTCTCTGTCTCTGTCGCTGTCTCTCCCTCAGTCTCTGTCACCGTATCTGTCCCTGGCTCTGTCTCTGTCTCTGTCTCGGTCTTTGTCTCTGTCTCTGTCTCTGTCTCTGCCTCTGTCTCTGTCTCTGCCTCTGTCGCTGTCTCTCCCTCTGTCTCTGTCACCGTCTCTGTCCCTGGCTCTGTCTCTGCCTCTGTCACCGTCTCTGTCTCTGTCTCGGTCTTTGTCTCTGTCTCTGTCTCTGCT